>ML780398.1:797702-812356 GCA_009831015.1 Picea engelmannii
GAACATAAACTACCACTCTCCAAAATGAATGAAATCATCTCCATACAAGCTTGGCTATTAAGCAAAGTTCATTCATATTATAATCAGAATAAGATTTATTAAAAATGAAACCTTCTTTTAGAGAAAAATGCACAATGACTTCAGGATGACCAAATAAAGAGGATGGCAACACTTTAACAAGATAATGCTTGATGAGTGAGATTGTTGTGGGTGGGATTTTCAGTTTTCATCGGAAAAGCCACAGTGTAGTCATTAGATTGTCGACGTTTCGGATCCAGATCAGGATCCATCTTCAGGACAAAGAGCCTGGGTTTTTGTCCTGAAGATGGATCCTGATCTGGATCTGAAATGTCGACAATCTAATGAATACACTGTGGCTTTTTCGATGAAAACTAAAGATAATGCTTGTCAAGAAAAATATTGTTTGAACTAACAATAAACTTGACAATTATAGAATTGATTTCAGTTTGTGTTGATTACACCATGTAAACCAATTTTCCTTAGTATATATCTAGAAGGAAAATCCATGGGGTAAGTAAGAGTTATTGTCCAAATACTCAAAATAACACGCTCAATTAATATACACAATGTATGCCAAATGTGAGTGTGGAGCACAACTTCCTGATAGTTAAGAACAAATTCCTCCAAATAACCCAAGTACATACATATATCCAAATCATATGTTCAAATGTTTCACATATGCATTCAATCCAATTACATATACATTCAACCCCATATATACCCCCCATTGGGTCATAACATAAGTAACCCCATTCGAAAAACTATCCTAAACGATTTCTGGCTAAATCTTTTGCATGTGATGAAACCAAGTAATCGAGTTACTTATATTTATGCTCTCATACAATATGATTATTCATCCATCCATATTTAGTTCTTTTCAGTGTCATTCTTTGATAGCTTCCTTTCCTTTGATTCCTTAAATATTTGATAATATCTTGTCGTATAATTGTTCCTTGATGCCCTATTCCATTAATATCCTTGACTTTACCATCCTCTTCCTTGGTAACATTGATGTGGCACCAAATCTCATGGAGTAAAAGAGTAAAATCTCTCTTTAACTCTTCTATCAAAAATAATTTTCATCTTATTTTGATATTCTTGGAATCTCTCATTCACTTGAGCTTTGGTCTGTTGCACCTTAATTATCTGATAAAATATTCTAATAAGATCATTAAGCTCTTCATTTGCATCATGTATTAATATTAATATTAAAATGATAATATTAAATCAAATAAATTTTTATTTTTTATTTTTTTTGTAAATAAATATTATTCGCCACACTTGCGACAACAACTTAAATAGTTGTGACAGTTTTGCAATATAAACAACAAAATTTGTTGTCACACTTACAATGAAAACTTAAATAGTTGCGACAATTTTGCAATATAAACAACAAAAGTTGTCGTCGCAAGTGCGACGACAACTTAAATAGCTGCGACAGTTTTGCTATGTAAACAATGAAAAGTTTTCGTCACACTTGCGACGACAACTTAAATAGCTGCAACAGTTTTTCTATGAAATTTGTTGTCGCAAGGGTCGTCGCAATTGAGACAAAATGTTGGTTTCACTTTTTTTGCCTAAATTGACGTATTGGCGACGATATTTATTTTTTGTCGCAATTGTGATAAGTTCCCTAGGGGTGTCACTCTTGCGACGTTCATTCAATTTCATTGCAATTTCCATGTGACACAAAACGACGTTTCAGAGAATCCATATTCATCACAAATTCCATGACAGAATGTCGCAAGAGCGTCGAAATAGCCGTCGCAAAATGACCCAAATTTGCTAGTGCCATGAGACCATAATTTATAAATGTAGGCTAATATATGAAGTTAAAACTGAACAAAATGGAAATTATATTATGCATAACAAAAATCACAACAAAATTTAATTTCATAACACAACCAAGTATAATGATATTTTTGGGAAAATAATACATGAATTGGATTCAAAAGAAGGACATTCCATCCAACCACAGGATCCCCATTGCACCAATTCTTTCTATAATAGAGGCCACCCCCAAGATGAGGCTATAATTGCACAAGGGTGAACTCTTCCTATGGTTGTCTCTAATTCTCTTCTCACAATCCAATTCCTAAATTTATAGTTAATATTTACTTCTATCTTAGTCCCAATCCACAGTCTTATTTCCCCATCAACCTGCATAACCCAAGGAATAGGATCCCCTTCTATGCTTAGCAGTCCCTTAAGCTATCCCTCTGTTATAATCCTAAATTTCTCTACAAATGCATACCTGCCCTTTGGCCCTCTTACTTTAATTTTTTGCCAAGCCACTACTAAGTTGCTTTTCTAAAAAACCCATTTTTTGAAGATGTACACATCTTGCACAAATATTGCCCATGTAAATATGCTTGTTGCACCACTACAAACCATGTACGTACGCATGTTGCACCACTACAACCCATGTATACTTGCAAAATTTTCAAAAAAAAAAAAGTTGCAAGGAATTCGTTGAGATTACATGCTATTGGGTAGTTTCCCACCTAATCCACAGCCTATAACCCATCACCCAACCGAATAACCATCCTTTTGTCATATAAAAGGAGGCGTTGGGGTATTATTCTACATATCGACATAAGAACAGTGAAACTCTTCCCGTTTCACATCCCCTCCTTTCCCCAAATAATTGCATCCCTTTTGTGAGAATTGCCTCAGCATTCCCCAATTATCCCTTCTTCCTCCATCAAAGCCCATTCACTTCCCAAGAAGAGATCATAAGGTTGAGAGGAGAAGCCATATAGAGGTGCACTTGGATCTTGGTGAAGAGGAGCCCAGACTAGGTTCTTAGAGCAGTATCCAACTATGGTTGTAAAGGTGTAATCATTGAGTTATTAATAAAATAATTACTTTTCCTGTCCCAAATCATGGTATATTGAATGTTTTTAATGGTTTGTGTTTTGACATTCTAACATCTAACCCTAATTTTTATATGAATAGTGTGCTTGCAACTTTATGTTTGTCTATATTTGAATGAAGGCCAGCCTTGGGAGGAGGCATGTAGTCAACGAAGCTTTCAAGTGTGAGGGGATCACCACCAGACACAGAGTAAGGGTATAGTTACCTGATCCCTCTCATATTTTCTTTTCTTGTATGAGTTTTGGTATGTTTGGGGTAGTTAGAGAAGTAGCTGACTTTTAGATGGTTAATTGATCTGCCTACATTCTGAACCCTAGTGTAGTCATCGAGGGGATTTTCTCGCTAGAAGAACTGGCGACCATACTGGGGAAACCTCTACGAGTTTAGAGGATTTTGGGTGTCTGATTGGTTTTTCTACCTTTCGAGTTTTTGTTGAGTCTTCTGAGTCTTTTAATGGATTTCGGTCACCTTTTGGTGCCATACCAGTTCTCCCCGCCCTATAAGTCTGTCTGTTTTATTTCCTTTTTTTGAGTAAATACAGAGGTGTATGTGCCCTACTTTGGGTCAGCCCGCGTACATACGTGCCATGTCTAGTAAACAACCCATGTACATATGCAGGCTGCTAAAACAACAGTAGGGTACCTGGTTCAAGAAACTATTTTTTGAAAAAAGAGGCAGCCAACCTCTTTCCTGATTGAGGTTTATACTTCTCGGGGTTTCTTGACAGATTTCAAAGTCTCTATTTTTACAGTCATAGCTTGGGTTAGATTTCAGTTTGCTTGTCTTTTTGAATTTTCTTGTGTTTACTTCTGAAAGGGTTTTAAGCGAGTCTTTAAATTTTTTATCAACTTGTTTGGGGTCTTTAGTGATTCCCTGCAATCCGCAATGGGACAAAGATTTGTTTCATTCTTGTCTTGTAGTTCTTTTTCCCCCTTTCATTTGCTTTGAAAAAAGAGAAAAAAATATTTATTTCATGTTTTTCTTGTTTGAAGCATTTTCAAAAAAATAAGTTTTTTTTTTCATTCTTAGTTTGGTAAAGTAGTTGGAGTTATTTATTTTACTTGAAAGGAAAAAGAGTTCATTTTTTAAGTTCTTTACTGATTTCTTGAAACTTAAGTAGCTTGTAGTCAAGAGAAATTTTGTTTTAGGTCTTCTTTTTAAAGATCTTGAAAAACATTAATCACATAAAAAGTTGGTTACAAAGAGTTAGTTGTAAATCTTTACTTTTAACTAGAAGTAATTTTTCTTTCAGAGTTTCATCCTTTTCTCCTCTTTTCGTCTCTCATAAACATCACTAGTTTCACTACTATACACTTTGAGTTAATCAAGCCATTAAAATGAACACAAAATCTAAAATTAATTAGACTTTTATGTTTGTAGGGTCAACCAACTAGTTTAGGGTTAGGGCTTTGAATTGGGTTGGAGAGGAAACTCTTCAAGGCCATTAAACAAACATTGGAGTCAGAGCTAGGGAGTTTTAAAGTCTAGTGACATGAAAGTTATCCGGGACCCGCCTCTAACACAAGGGATAAACATGAGGTCACGTGAGGAAAGGCAGTGGATGTAACCCCTCCAAAGATAGACTAAACATAGTGGGGAATGCATATTGAGGATCTGTCGTGGGAATACTATCGCTCACATTTCCCTATGAAGCTTCGTGGACCTCGAATATGTTCAAGATCCTCTGTTGTCTTGCAAACCACTTTCTTTCGATACCCTCAGTAGGTTTTAGACTGGTTATCCTGCTCATTGCAGTCCACCCGACTATCGACTGTACCCACCTAATGATTGTTTTCGAGCTAGAAACTTAGTTGCCTTTATTCTAGGGACATACACAGGTAACTGCGGGGGTATACCACGGTACCTAGGGTAGACATTGGGTCACACTTTGTAGAGTATACCCGAAGGGTGCTTCTGTGTTCGAGTTGCACTTGCACCACTAAGTTTCTCTAGTGTTGGTTGGTGTAATTGTTCTTCCAACTAAATAGTGGCTTGCTTGGTTTATCTTATAGGAATTTTATTTTTTTCTATTGTGTTGTTGGTTTTAAATGATAGTTAAATCCTTACTGTGTCATTGATATTTTCACAAAGTGGAATATCAAGAGCTTCACTAGTCGTGAAGGCTTCAGGGCCTACTGTCAGTTGCATTAGAGACACCACCACCACCGTTATAGCGAGGACTTGACCAACAAGGGTCATTCGAAGTGACCGAGCCATAAGAAATTGTGCTTGAGCCAAATCCGAGAGGAGATTACTTGAATCCAGAAGAACATATTGTTTCTAACCTTGGAGCAGAAGCTCTCAGGCTAGCCAACCCTCTGATCACTGACTTGTCAACACCAATCTTGATACAAGTTGTCCCTCCAAGGGTGACACCTTACGAGCATCATATATTTTTACAAGTAGCTATGGAAGAAAATGTTGCTACTTCATCCGGGAGTCCTCATACTCCCTGATAGAGGGGAAAACCCCCCTAAGACTACACTAGGGTTCATAATGTAGGTAGATCATAACATTCTAAAATTCAACTACTTTTATAACTACCCCAAACATACCCAAGACTCATACAAGAAAAGAAAATATGAGAAGGATCGGGTAACTGTACCTCTACTCCACATCCAGTGATGATCCTCTTGCACTTGAAAGATTTGTTGACTGCACGCCTCCTCCCAAGGATGGCCTGCATTCAAAGACATACAAATAGAAAACTACAAGTATAAAATTCATATACAAATCAAGGTTAGATGTTAGAATATTAAAACATAAACCATTAAAAAACATTCAATATGCCATGATTTGGGACATGAAAAGTACTTCTTTTATTGATAATTCAATGATTATACCTTTTACAACCAAAGTCGGCTACTGCTCCATGAACCTGGTCCAAGCTCCTCTTCACCAAGCTCCAAGTGCACCTTTGTATGGCTTCTCCTCACAACCTTGGGATCTCTTCTTGGGAAGTGAATGGGTTTCTGATGGAGGAAGAAGGGAAAATTGGGGAATTCTGAGGCAATTACAACAAAAGGGTTGGAATTACTTGGGATAAGGAGGGGATATGAAATGGGAAGAGTTTCATTGTTCTTATGTATAGATGTGGAATGAGACCCCAACACCTCCTTTTATATGACAAAAGGATGGTTATTTGGTTGGGTGACTGGCTATAGGCAATGTATTAGTTGGGAAACTACCCATTAGCCCGTAATCTCAACGAATTCCTTGCAACTTTTTCAAGTATACGCAGAATGCATTGGTGTAGAATGTGTATGTACACAGGTTGTAGTGATGCATCAAGCATATGTATGTGGGAATTTTTGGTGTAGGGAACGTACATCTTAAAAAATGGGTTTTTTAGAAGAGCAACTCAGTGATGGATTGGAAAAAAATGCAAGTAAGAGGGACAAAGGCCAGGTATGCATATGTAGAGAAATTTAGGGTTATAACAGATTCCCCCTAATGTGTGAGGTCGGAAGATCATTTGATGACTGAAATACATTACAAAATATTCACCAATGTATGAAATGAGTGAGCCCAGGACCAGAGTTCTGGAGGTGCCATCTACAAAAATAACAATTGTCTCTCCCAAGCGAGCATACCCATGATCGGGATGAAAACAAATCATGGTTTCCAATCAAATACACTGCATATCCATGTCATATAACTATATAAAGTGTAGACGCAAGCAATACACAATGGATCTACATCTCAAAATCAAAGATATACAAGTATAGTATCCATATTCAAGAAGCCAACAACACCTAATGGCTAGAGAATGAGGTCTTCATAGCTTGAGAAACAAATTCAAGATCTTCAAAAATAGATTAGGAGTGAAATGTGATTGTATGACTTCACTACCTAGAGCAGCTCATCGGGAAAATACAAGAGGATCTCAATGATCAGGCAGAGAACTTCATTGATTTCAAATAAGGACTTGATTGGACTTTTGGGATGGTCGGGCATGAGGTTAGGAAACAAACTACAAAAAGGACGAATCAGGTTGGGTGAAACTTCCCTTGGAAAAAATCACAACAAATGATCAGACTTGGGCAACATGACATTGACATAAGTTCATGATGCAGTAGGCAACACAAACTCTCCATGTGTTTGGAAGAGTAACCAAACAGAAGAGGACATACCTCTATGTAGTGAGAATAGATTCCTAAGGTCATATTAGATCCCAAATCTTAACGAACAAATGGAAGGATGTGCTTTTTCTAAGGGAGACTCATTGTGCTGCTAAAAAGGAATATATATTTCCCATCCCCTCTTTTTGGGTTTTTTTTTTCTTTTTTTTCTTTTTCAATTTTTTAAAGAGCTTGAAAAATAATATAATAATTCTATGTTACAAAGGAGGAACGAGTGTCGCAAGCATACTAGTTCTAGGCGCAAGGAAAAAACTAATGCTCAGAGCAAGGAGACATGTGCAGTAAAAGAACACTCAGGGAAAAATCCTCCATGGGTCAAGGTGTCTGGTCGCAGAGGCAAAGTGCTACAAGGCTTGCGTATAAGTTATACTTCAAAGGTTCAATTGAGAGCAACATGGAGCCAACATTAGGCCAAAGACACAGAGATGAAAATGCGATTAGTAGGACATAATGAAACCCACTTCAATGCAATTTTTAACAAGCCTAGAGAAGTTAAGATCGGTAGTTTTTCATGTTTATAGAGTCTCAAAAATGTAAAAGAAGACTCCAAGGGATACCTTTTCCGGAGATAGTCTAGTCAATTTGAAAAAGGAGTAAACTGGAACCAAAAAGACGTCTATTCAAAACCATTTTAACGAGTGTAACAAAGACAAGATCACTTGACAATCTTTTCAATTTTAAGGAGTTTGAAAAGAGCTTAACTATGGACTCACAACCTTTTTCTGGATTTAGTCTCCTTAGCCCGAAAAAGTATAAAATTTACTAAGGAGAACTCTCCCGGCGAGACAAATCTCTCGAGGTGTACCTTTTTCCTCCATAATCCACGGGCTAGAAAAAGGGGTAAACTCATGCTAGTAGATGTTCTTCTGGACCAATTTAACGAGTGTGAAGGAACAAGGTCACTCGATGATATTTTCAATTTTAGGGAGTTTGAAAAGAGATTAACTATGGACTCTGTGGGGGTTTATTTTTTGTAAGTAATCTCTGAGGCCCGAAAAGGGTGATAAACCAAAACCAAGGAGAATGTTCTTTTTTCATAAATTTAGTCCCTCAAACCCAAAAAAGGGTTAAACGTATACCTGAGAATACCCTTCTAGCGAACCGAAGTTCCTAGAGTATACCTTTGTTTGTAAAATTGACCATCCGGACTGAAAAAGGGGTAAACTACCGCCGAAAAGACATGCCTTCAAGTTTTAGTTTGGCGAGCATTAAGGGAAACAAGATCACTCGACAATATTTTCATTTTTAGAGAGTCTGAAAAGGGCTTAAAGAAGACTCCAGGAAGTTACTTTTCTCAGTTAATCTGATAAGATTGAAAATCATAAATGTAGTCTCGTTGGATGTTACTTTTAGATTTCAAAGCAAGCTTGAAAGACAACAAAGCATGCTCATTTTGGGAGTCTCAAGGGTGAGGTGAATGAGGCTCAAACTCGTAATCATGATAGGACTAACAAGGACTCCTGAGTCCAAAGTCATTAGAGACAACATGGATGCCAAAATGCAACAAGGATCTATCTATGGAATCCATGTAAAGGTAGTCTCTACCACCTAATTACAACACTTATAAAGAAGCAATGATGATTCCATGTTGCACTTCAGTGGGATCGATCCTATGCCAAAGCGGAAAAGACAACGAGATGCAAAAAGTGGAGGTGGAATCCTAACTTATATGCAAAACGTTCGAAAAAATGACTTTTACCAACAGACCTTTAAAAGTGACCCATCTCCCAAAACATTTACCAAACCAAAAGGTAAAGTGCATCATCACATCCAATATGAAACTCAAGAACCAAATTAGATGCTTTCGAATCCAGAAAAAAAATGACAAAAGGGTTCGAAAAAGTGGCAAAAAAGGCCAAAAAAGTCTATAAATAGAAGATGACAACTCATTTTCACCATTGCAATTTAAAAATTAACTAGAACGTAAAAAACACCCCTTTGCTAAAGAAGTTGATTCTGGGAGCTTCGGAGGATTAAACGAACTTCCTCTTGGACCAAGTAAGTATAAATTCATCCCTCTTGCATTTACATTCTTCCTTTTAGCATTTTTTTTGGTTTTTTGGGGGGCGCGATCTCCTGAAAAATGGAGGACCTACGTGTACACGGGCTATCCAAGGACAGCCCACGTATGTCCATGGGAAGAAAATAGTATTCCCATGGACATACATGACTATGTCCAAAACAACCCGCGTACACCCTCAAAAGCATGAAAAAATAAAAAAAAATGTCAGAGCTAACTTCCCTTTGAACTGTCATGGAACAGGATGTATGTCCACTGGAGGGAGAGGGAACATGAGGATGTATATATCTTGGTCGATGAGGACCCTGCTACCATTTCCTCATTGAAACAATGTTGGCTATGGAAGTTCTACCAGTTTCCGTTTATGAGGGCACAACCCAGGATACTGAACGCCCAGGTGGATTACTGGCACCCAGATGCAGAGGTGTTTATGATTGAGGGGCAGTCGTTGACTCTAATGACTGAGGATATATATTTTTGACTGGCCTCTTGAGGAGAGGGGAACTAGTCAACCTGTGCACATTTCCCCCTGGGCCCTTCAACATTGCAGACTACATCAGGATGCATTGCGAGGCTGACACTGAGAAAGTAGGTTCTTCGATTCCTATCAACAAGATCACCAACTTGTCACTAAAGGTGATCCTATTGCTCATTGGGAGGATTACTGGATCTGTGGCCCTACACCAGGCCTCCCGGGCGCATATGTATTTTGCAATGCAGTGCCTAGATGCACGAATTTTCCACTGGAGTATGACCATGCTCACTTGCATGAAGAGGAAACTGACAGAGTGTCATGAGCGTAGAAAAAAAAACTTCAGGTTCAACACCATACTATGCTCACTCTTCTTTGAGATGGTGCCCAGTCTAAGTCCCAGAGAGACTATACAGGGGCATGTGGCCTCCTTCCCAGCGATGTGCAGATGGGCATCATTGATTCCACAACAGGGGGGAGGAAGGACCATAGAGGCCTTCGATGAAAAGTTCTTCGACTGGTGGGAATGGAATATTCTAGCGATAGAGGACTACCCCTACACTGGAATCAAATTCTCCAGAGATTCGGTTATGCCCATACCTCCTAGAGAGGAGCGAGGAGAGATAGGTACGTGTTTTTAAAGTTGTTTAATTTATAGTTTCTTTTATATCTATCAAAGTATTGACAACTATGTATATGTTATGTACATATGTGGGACTAGTGCACCCGATAGACTTCACGAGGACTAGGTGACATCCTCGACTAGAGGTAGTACCAGCAGCAGCCGACAAACCAATAGTCGTAGGGAGACCTCCACCCAGATAGGCTGAGAGATTTTTGAGACGAGTGGAGTGGAACCTTACCATGCTCACTCGTGTTATTCGCATGGACAAGATCGAGGATCTCCTGTCATCCATGCAGCCTCATGTATTTGGGGTGCCACGGACTTGGGTCCAAATTTTTCGACGTTTGGCTAACGCCGATGTTCACTATGGTAGGGACACTAGGCCTCGAGCTTAGATAGGATGGAATAATTATGCGTCGAGGGAACTTTTGTATATATTTTAGGGCATAAGCCCTGTGATGTATACCAGATTATTATTTTTGAGGCATTCGCACCCACCTATGTACTCTTACACTTTTTGAGATATATATATATATATATATATATATACATATTGTATGTCTTACGGATCACTTTTTTTTACAAATGTATGTACATGTGTATGTGGGTGCAAGATGCCAATCTAATACTTGATTAGCTAGAGTATCTGTCATTTGATTTAATATACTAGGAACATGGATATACGTAATGTAATAAAATAAATGTTCTAAGAGACGTACCCTAAGGAAACGTCGGTGTAAAGTAGGATCATAAATCCAATAAACTCCATTTAACTGGGACACAACCAGTTGAGCATCGAAGTAGACCCACAGGTGAGAAATGTCATGCTACAAAGCATCACAAAGAAACTATATCACTGTCTTGTATTCGACGACATTGTTTGTGGCGTCACCTAGACAGATACCTCTGGAAGATAGCAACTGGACTTGAGGCGTGAAAATCACCCAAGGTGTCAGATAGCGCCATCCGCAAACCCAAAAAACACCTCTGATTCACTTGACATATTCCACAGTGAAAAATATGACATAAATAATGACACGTCCATAAAACAAAAAGACAAAAAAATGTATAAGAACTATACATATGTACAAGAAGTCACCCATGCGACCAACCTAAGAGTAATACTTCTTGAGGTAGAGCCCATTTCTAGGATCTGCCAAAGCATTTCCCTCAAAGTCAACTACATGATAAGCACCCTTCTTTAAGACCTCTTTCACAATGAAAGGTCTAAACCACATGGGTTTGAACTTGCCTACCCACAGGGGATCCTTATCTTGGTCATAAACTAGGATAAGGTCTCCTTGGAAGAAAATATGAGGACGAACAGATTGATAATATTGATACTTGACTCATTTCTTGTGAGCCTCGTTGGCCAAGGCTGCATCACAATATTTCTCATCGAGATACTCGAGATATAATAGGAGTTCCTCAAGCGGTGAAGTGTTTGGAAGTAACTCTACTGCTAAATTTAAAGACGGGATCTGGCACTCAATAGGCAAGACTACTTTCAACCCGTAAACAAGTTGAAAAGGTGAGAAATTGGTGGCAATATTTACAGACGTTCGGTAGGCCCATAACATCGAGAACAACACTAAATGCCAATTTGACTTGGCAGAATTGATCGTTCGCTGCAGAATAGTCTTGAGGGACTTATTCACAGCTTCCACCTGACCATTCACTTGTGGGTAGTAGGGTGATGAATGCTCTTGCCTCAACCCCAGATTTGATGTTAACTCGAACATCTTTTTGTTCTGGAAGTGATTTCCATGGTCAGTGACAATATCCTTCGGGATGTCGAACCTTTCTACTATCTAGTTAAAAATGAAGAGAGTTGTTGTTTCACCATCATTGTTAAACGTTGGCATAGTCTCGACCCACTTTGTGAAGTAGTCTACCACTACGATGATATAACAATGCCCCGTGGCTGAAGCTGGGTGGAATGTAGTAAAATCAATCCCCCAATTGGTGAAGGGACCAACAACAATGACAGGAAACATAGGAGCAGGATGTGCCCTCATCTTTAGAGAGAATATTTGACACGGGTGGCACTTCTTGACCGACTCAACACAATCCTTGATTAACACAGGCCAAAATTAACTTGCTCGTAGAATATTTTGGGTTGTTTCCAACCCAAAAAAATGACCACCACATGCTCTAGTGTGGCAGTCGTTAAGAATGAGTTATGCTTCCTAGTATATAAGGCACCGACAAAGAATGAAATCAACACCTCGACGATACAGAGTGTCATCGAGTATGAGATAGTTTCATGCCTGATGGTGAATTTGTCGATGCTCGTCACGAGAAGTAGAAGCAGGGCACTTTAAAGTATGAAAATAGACTAGTATATCTCCATACCAGGGGTCCGAAGAGGCGATCAGAAAAAAATCTCCTTTAATAGCCAATTCTTTGGGCATAACATCACTTGATTCGAAATAAAGTTCTGCAAAGACCAATGACTTTTTGGATTTCACGGAAAAAAAATCCAAGTTAAATTCCTGGAGGATTACAATCCATCTACTGATATTTCTACCAATGACGAGTCATGTCAACACATATTGAAATGGATTCACAACTGCAATGATGGTGGTCTTGCGAAGAATAATATAATGACGGAACCATTGGACATCATGCACTGCTACCAACTCAATCTTCTCAACATGGGAATAGTTGAGTTCTAGCCCAACCATGCCTCAGCTCAGGTAATAAATCATGTTCTCTTCAATCAGATCGTCCTCTTGAACCAAGACCATGCCAATGGTCGACTCTACGGCTTCCAAGTACAATAATAAATATTTATTATAATTGGGAGGCCGGAGTAGAGGGGCACACATGAGGGTGCTTTTCAATGCTTTGAAAGAGTGTTGAGGAGCTTCATCCCAATAGAAAGGGACTCCCTTTTTTAATAAATGCATAAACTCTTTAGTGATCTCGGCATAGTTTGCAATAAAATGTTGTAGAAATTTTTCTTTCCCCTATAAGTTCTTAATATGGAGGACTGTGCACAGGGGAGGCAACTGAACTTTCTCCTCAACCTTAAGAGGATCAAACATGATCCCTGTTGTCAAAACTATGAGACCTAAAATATGACCCGACATCAGGCATAAACTACACTTGTTAGGATTCAAGAGAATCTTATAGTAGCGACATTGTTCAAAGATTAGTCGGAGGTGTGTGGGATGATCATATCTCTTGCGAGAGCATGATGTTATATCATCAAGATAAGCCTCGAATATATGTCTAAGGTTGTGGAAAGAAAAAGACATGGCCCACTGAAAAGTGGCTCCAACATTCTTCAGGACAAAAGGCATCTTACAATAAGAAAATGTGTCCCATGGACAGATAAACGTTGTTTTATTTTGGTCTTCAGGTTTTATCTAAATCTGGTTATATCTCAAAAAACCATCCATGAATGAAAAGACCTCACAACCTGTGCATTCATCGACAATCTGATCAATGAATGGGGTGGGGAAATTATCCTTTCACTACTACATATTGTAAAAATTCCGACATTTTATTTGCGGCGTTATGGACAAAATTGTCCATATTGTCGCAAAATAGAGGAAATTTATAAAAAAAAAAAATCATGTTGCCCAATAACGTCGCTCTTGCCATGTTGACGTTGGTCTTGCCACGTTAACGTCGCCCTTACCACGTTAACGTCGCTCTTGCCACGTTTTCCACTGGAACGTTTCTCTTGCCACGTTTTCCACTGGAACGTCTCTCTTGCCACATTTGTGAAGATGTATGCCACAATTGCCACCTTAACGTCGGTCTTGCCACGTTAACATTGCTCTTGCCATGTTTTCCACTGGAACGTCTCTCTTGCCACGTTTTCCACTGGAACGTCTCTCTTGCCACATTTGTGAAGATGTATGTCGTAATTTCCACGTTAACGTCGGTCTTGCCACGTTAATGTCGCTCTTGCCACGTTTTCCACTGGAACGTCTCTCTTGCCACGTTTGTGAAAATGTATGTCGCAATTGCGACGTTTTCGAAACTAGGTTTCCAATAGCTCTATTTCCAAAGTTGTGCATAGGGGTTGCCCTATTTCTACACCCTTTGAATAGCTCTAGAAGGGAAAATTGTACATGTCAACCCCTATGCACAACTTTTGAAGGAAAGGGTACACCCTATAATCAAATCAAACAAAATGCTCAAGATTTCAAAAGTTTTGGAATAAATTGGATATTATTTCAATTAGATTTTGGAATTTTGATCTTAGGTTTATGTATAACCTTGATCCGCATGTAGTTCCACTATGCCCAAGGGTTTTGGAGGTGTTTTAATTGACCCACAACCTTACAAAAACCTAAAATTCACCGAATAGATGGGAACCATGAAGATCCATTTCAATAAGGGCTACTAGGAGAAGAACTTTTCCCCTTGCTTATCGAGCACCTTAAAAGAGTAGAACTTTAGTGACAATGTGAAACTTTGATGGTTCAAGACAATAATTTCTTGTGAACAACAACATTTGGTTTTGTGGTGTGGAGTTGT
>ML780398.1:836594-848183 GCA_009831015.1 Picea engelmannii
AAGATCCTTCTAGAAGCGGAAGCTTCTATTAGGTCTTCTTACATCCGCCTTATTCTATTTTATTGAAAGGTCTTATTAATATTGACCTTTATTACATCCGAATACATTGATCTACCTATGTGCAGGTTAGGACCTTAACATTAGATTAGTGAATAAATCTGGCCAGACTGTCTAATCCTGGTCAGATAGCCCTAGGTTAGAGTAATTTTTTAACCCAACAGTTTAATTTGGGTTAACTGTCTTAAGAAGATAGGTTAGGATGTAAGCTAGTTGATTTATGGTTTCATTCCAATAAAACCAGCTTGATGTAAAATGTTGCACCATGTTTCAAATGCTTAACAGATAGTTTGGTCGAAATCCCTTGGTGGTGTTTATTTGAAAATGCGGGGAAAAAACCATAAAATGCGTTTATCCTAAGTTTTCCCAGTGCATGTGATTTTCCGCTCCCCATTTATACTCTCTACATATACTGACGGTCCTGATCGCGGTGCTCAGATCTACGGTGCACAGAGCATTTCGGACCCCCCCGACCGTTCTGCTTTTAACCGGGGGGGGTCCAAAATTGGTAATAAGACTTGCGCATATCTGGACGGCCCAGGGACGAGCGCTTAAATCAATGGTCCAAATTGGATTCCAGACCCCCCCGTCCGTTCTACCTTTAATGGAGGGGGTGGGGGGGTCCGGAATGAGCGATAAAGAGCGCGCTTGGATCTACGGCTCATAATTAGGCGGGAAGATCAATGGCCCACAATGGATTTCAGACCCCCCGGATGATCTGGTTTTAACCGAGGGGGGGGGTCTGGAATGGTTATCTCCCTCTGGCGGGCCCCTTGTCATATGTGGCATAAATCTATTGGCCTGGAAGTCCCATCACCATCTTCTATCTGACAGACCCCCATCACTTATGGACGTCATCTTCCAACTGGTTCCACTTGTCCCACTTGTTCTCGAATTATGTCCCATCCCATAACTGCTGTCAGTCCCCTACCCCCTTTCACTCATGACCTTCCCCTTATTGTGACTTTTACCTCCAATCAGTAGCCACCACATCACCCGTTTGTATTTTTCAGCCATCGTCACCTGCCATCTCACCCCCAGGTGGCCCGTTGTCCATTTATTACTGGATAACCTATCCATTATCCAGCTGACCTGTCTCTCGTGCCCAACCGACCCCATTTTTAAATAAAACTACCGTTTTTCTCTACTTTCACTATACACTCGTCGCACCTGAGAAACTCATTGCTTTCTCCCCCGTTGCATCCCGTCGCCTTCATCCACAGTCAGTCGACCCCACTAACTTTGTGTTTATTGCAGGTACCATTGCAGAAATGGCGCCAAAACCCAGACAAGCAGAAGGAGAAGAGAATCTGTTTCTCCCACCTCCTGTCGACCTGGACAAAATCCCACTGGTCGACAAAGATAGATTGATCGTAGATAACAAATGCGATTTCGATTTTTCAGACCTCCAGTCATGGCTCAGGGAAGTTTTCCTGGACCAGAGCGATGAAATTGGACTCTGGGAGTCCAATTTTCCCCTTTACCTCTTTCCCCAGATCCACCATTTTCCCGAGTTCGCTCTTAAATGTCAAGATCACTATATTCCTGAACAAAGAGCCATCATCTCCTCGTCCGGAGACACCCTGTTCCTCATTACGCCCAAAGAGATCGACCAGATTATGCAAATTCCCCGTGCTGACTCTGCGTCTCCTTTTAACCTGGAAATCCTCACAGAGTTGTATCAGAAGATGACTTTTCCCCAAAGAGCTCAAATATTTGAGCTTTTTCTTCCTACCTCCGCTCAATTCCCTTCCACAAATCCCCCTTACCCATCGTCCATGTTCTCCACTAAGGGAAACCAAATCATTTCTTCCCTTTGTGCTTTGCTAGGGTACTATTCCGACCAATGGGTAGATGAGCCCATTCTGGGTTTTCTATCCATTTTCTCTACTGATGAAAAGCCCACAATCCAGTTTGATTTCAGCACCTTCTTGGCAGACAATATTCACGAACAGTTCGGGAATTTTGGCATGGAAGGCATGTTCAAATACTCGTCTATACTGGCCTACATGTTTGTTTACTTTCAAGCAGATAAATTCAGTTTTTCCATGCAGAAGATGGATGCAGATGGAAGGCCTCAGGCAGTCACAGCATGGACCTCTTTGCTGAAGCATAACTCCATAGAGTATAGCTTCAAGGAATTCATCGATCTGTTCTACTACCCTGTGGTAAGCATGTTGAGCAGCAGGCCCGAGCCTCTAATAAATGATGAAGTCCAGAGAATCCTGCATCTCTCTGACAACACAAAGACCGGGGATTGGTACCTGTATCAAAACCACACCGAGATCAGAGTATTCGGGTGCGATTTGGCACCCTACAAGCTGCCCAAATATGTGCCGCTAAGAATCTTTGTTTTAGAGTACATAAGACAAATCATGAATTCAGATGACATCCATTTCGTATCATTGAAGAAAAAGCAGCAACTTCGAATCAAGGGGCAGATTGGCTCCTTCATCTGCAACAGTCGGGAAGAAGCTGAAGAAGCTGACAGGATGTTGAGAGAGATGAAGTTTTTCTTAATCTTTCCATGGCATTATGATCCTTGCGGGATCATCTCAGAAATGCGAGTGAAGAACAAGAACATCCCGTATGTTCATGTGTCTAAGCATGAGATTGAAAAATTCGCCAATCAGACAGTATGGGTGCCTGACACCTTGGTTGAAGTAGAGCAGCAAGTTCCCCCGACCTCTGTGCCACCAATGACCACGCCACAGGTCCCTAAGGAAAAAAGGCTTTGACAAGGTTTATCTCCTCCTGTCACGGAGGTATCATCCAAAGAGTTCCAGCTACACACTAAGAGGCCCAAGACTATTTTAGTTCCCAGCTAGACAGAAGAAAAAGAATTCCCACCTACCACAGTGGCCAAGTCTGTTATTCCACCCTTCGGTTCGAGCATCCTTAAGGATATCACCCCATCATTACCAAAGAAATCCACAGACTCCCCATTGGACACTCAGCAAAGCAAGACTGGGCCTAAGTTGATCATTTTCGAGAAGTACGAGTTGATTAAGAAAAAGAACCAGACCCTTACCAGCAGTACTTACGCTCAGTGTCGGAAGCAGACGTCGACTGTATAGCATAGGCTATTGTCTGCATTTGACACAGAAAAGGGTAGGATGCACATGGCCTTCCTCCAGGCACAGGTACCAGAACCCAAGGTAATCACGGACTACAAGAGGGCCACCTTTGAATTCCAGACGAAGGATGTGCACCCAGCAGATCATATGGATCTGCACAAGAAGACAGGGGAGATGGTATTCCATACATTGGCACATGCTTTCGCTTCTGCAACAAAATTACAGGTGTCACTAAACAATGCTCAGACACAACTCAAGCTAGAGAAGATATCATCATTTGCGAAAGACAATAGAATCAAAACTTTGGAGGATCTGGTTCTCAAGATCGTCTATGACCCTTCGAACGTCAAAGTAGCAGAGGAGATGATAAAGAAGAAGAATGCTGACATTGCCTCCTTGAGAAAACAGCTGAAACTCCCGCCCACAGAGGACTCGCGGGCGAAGGAGATAGCAGAGAAAGAAGGCGAGCAGGATGAAATGCTTAAGCTTCTCATGGAGCAGAATGCACAGCTCAAAGAAATGGACGCTGAAATGGAGAGATTATTAAAAGAGAAGGAGTAGATGAAGCCAATGGAAGTCATTCCATTGAGTTCCATTCTGATTTTAGGAGAAATCACTGTATCAGTAACAACAATCCCATCCGCAACTCCATTGACATCTCAAGAGAATACAACAGACCTGGCTAGATCCATGGAGAAGATGAACCTGCAGGAGATAGAGATTAGCAGGCTTAAAAAGGAACTTAAGAACCTTCAGGAACTCAAAACTTCCTTCTAGACCAGCCTCTCCAAAGAAAAACAAGTAACAGAGCAACTCAAGTAAGAGCTACAACAGCTCCAAAAGAAAACAGTGGCAGGGAAGACTTTGGTTGAGGTCAAAGAGAATGTATGGACAGACATCATAAAGTCCATAAATGAGATATGACCTATGATCCAAATCATGTTTGAACAGAACAAGTTGGTCCAGAGGAGAAAACAGGCCATTGAGAAGATCAGAGTAGAATTGGGAGACAGGCCAACACAGGCAAATGAGATCATCAAGTTCCTCAATTCTAAGACCAGGGAAGAGCTGGAAGAGCTGAAGATCGAAGACAGAACAGAAACCATCCTGGAGGTCAAAAGAGTTTTGACCAAGAGAGGTCTAATTCTTCAGCTGGAAGAAAAGGTTCAGGTCATGGACCAAGGGGTACAAAGGTTCTTCAATAAGATTGAATCTCTCCAAAAGAAAGGTCTACTTGGTCTAAAGGTTATTAATGATAAATTGATGACACTCCCAGATTACAAGAAGAGATTGGCTGAGGTGTCTAAGGATAGTTCAAAGTTTGTTGGCATACAAGGGAGCATCACCGGAAAAACATTCTTGGATGCCCTTCAGTGGGACATTAGTATCCAGCACGAGATTCGATACATATTCCTCACCAATCCTACATTCGCCAAGTATATAGAAATGGACGAAGTGTATCGAAGACTGCTCAAGGTCAACGTGCCTAGTCATCTCAGATGGGAGGAACTCTGTGATCTGCTCAATTAACATATGAGCTATCTAGGTCCAGTCACATGTCCAGTCAGAAGAGGTTGTGCAGAAACCTCGCCAACGGCCTACCCCAGAAATCAGCAAGCAGTTACACCAAGTCATCGAGTAGTTCCTAGATTTTTGAGATTTGTTAAATTTGTTAGGATAAAAATAGGTATAGCACGTCCTGGTCATTTATGATAGGAACATTTGTAATTGAGTTATAAATACTTCACCTTTCGAAGTGTTGAGGGTTGTTGATCTTCACACCCTGACGCTATCAGACTGTAACATTTTTGAAGAGATCTTCCATTAATAAAGAGGAGGCACTTTTACAGGATTCTTGCGTGTATTCACTGGTGATGTTATTCTCTAAGTTGAATGTTATTCTTGCTTTGTAATCATATTGTTTTCTGAAACTAATCTTTAAGAGTAACGAATGTTGCAGGATTTATCTTGGATACCCTGTTTCTGACTCGAAAGATTTTAGTGTTTATCTTCTGGTGTTTTCAATTAAGGAATTCTTAACTGCTTCTTAGTTGAAATTATCTATCTCATCTTTTCTTCTGTCCATCATTTAATCTACTAAAAGATCGAGTGAGTATATTATCTCACCCTGTGGAAGTCTTCCTTCACATTTCTGGTTGTATTTCATTTTTATTAAACACAAACCCCAGAGCCCAATGGATGTGTAGACTGTCTCAACCAAATCAAAAACACTTTGACAACAAAACAGACCCATTTATTTACCTAGCCTAATATCTAAAATTGAAAACACAGCTAAATCATATAGAGAGATCCCTCTCTGAAGTTGGAAGGGCTAGATCCCATCTTCAAAAGTGGTTGGATAAAGTTACCTTTGTAGATTTCTTCTATTTCAACCTCTAGGAAATTTACCCCATGCTATGCCTCAAGACTACCATACTAGACCTCCACAGTTCGATGCAATAGGACCTTTAAACGCCCAACAACATGTTGACAAAATGAATGATTATTTTGACCTACAAGAAGTTGATGAGGCTGACGTTGAAATGCGATTGTTTGCCCAAATTTTTACAGGTGGCGTCAAGAAATGGTACAAAGATTTACCTGCCACCTCAATCCCTGACCTTGTCACTTTTCAAAGGAGTTTTTTCGATAGATGGGAGGTAAATAAAAACCCTCTCCAAATATTGTTAGAATATGAGAATATAAGAAGAAATCAAGGTGAGACGGTACAAGATTACTGCACCTGTTTCAACAACCTGTACAATGAAATCCCAATGGAAATCAAAACTCCACAGGGTCTGGCATTGATTGAATTCCTTGATGGATTTTATGCCGACATGTCATACCAACTAAGAGAAAGAAATTCTACCACCCTGGAGGACATGCAAAAAAGTGCTATTAGTGTGGAGGCCAATTTGTTGGCAAAAAGAGCATGACAGAGGTCAGAGAGGAGGGTTACGATTAAAGAAGAACCTTCCACATCAAACTCCAATTCCAAATTGGATTCTTTGGCCAGAGTAGTGAAAAGAATGATGGATAGGCTCACTGTGTCAGAAAGAAATCCTCCGAGAGATGATCCACCAGCTCCTCAAGTCCGAAATCCTAACTTTAGGAGAAACCCTTCTCAATTCAGACAAAGAGATCCTAGGGATCAAAGAGAATAGAGAGGTCCAGATCAGCAGATCAGACCTCCCTTGCAATAAAATTATGCTGATGAAGGGGTGGAGGTGATTGAGGGGCTAGAAGACACTCACATCAATCTCATGGGCATTCATGACAATGAGGCAATTTTCCTTACCCAAGAAGAGCAAGAAATTTTTCTTCTCAACCAAACAAAATTAAGTGAAGAAACTGAAGATGCAGAACAGCAGGCATTCGAAAATGCGATTCTGGAGGTACATCGACAGTACAATCTGCAGAGTAAAAAGACAGAAGGGAGTTCTCCAAAAAAGACGACTGAAACAAAGAAGGTAGTCGAAACCAAAAATACCTCTGAGCCATCTGCCGAGAAGATTCCTGAGAAGGGTACTGTTGAGAAGATTCCTGAGAAGAGTAATGTCGATGCTCCTGTGAAGAAAAACCTTACCATTCTGAAAAGGCCCTCACATCCCAAGGTTTCACCTATTAATCCACCAAGTACTTCTGAGTAGAAGAATATGGTGGACAAACCAGAATTGATGAGCCAAGGCAGAGCCCCTACACCTTTCAACCTTGAGGGGGAACTGGCCAAAGTAAAAATTCCCATCCCACTTACAGAGTTGATGAACAAAGACGGTTATCCTTCACAGGTGATTAAAGCACTGGCCATTGAACCTGACATAGGCATGAAGGCCTTAAACATTGGATCAGCAAATCATTCAGACACTGTGAACCTCACTGATGATCAACCTGAGCTTCTCTTCGGACCTGAAGTAGATGGTTGAGATGATACTGGTGAGGTCGCTCCTTTTTACATCAGTCTAAATATACATGACCTGATCTTACATAACGCTATGCTTGACTCGGGTGCTTCCCACAATCTGATTCCCAAAGCAGTAATGGAGAAACTGGGACTGGAGGTCACCAAACCTTATAAATATTTACACTCATTCAAATCCAATAAAGTAAGATGTATTGGTTTGATCAAGGACCTATGCATCACCTTGGTTCATATTCCTGCAAAGAGCATGGTAATGGATGTGGTGGTTGCAGACATCCCACCAAAGTATGGAATGTTTCTATCCCAGTCTTGGGGGGCTAAGTTGAAAGGAACACTGCAACTAGACATGTCTTATGCCACTATCCCAGTTTTCAGGCAACAAAGAAGGCTATACGGAGAAACATTGATGAAGTACATGGTCAGTAGACAAGAAAAACCGCACAACTATCCCCTCTACTCTGCACATTCCGATCTAGATTCTTTTATCTTGTACAATGATGGTGACACAAGAGAACAAGATACTCAGCTGATGGAAGACACATCTAGTCAAGACGAAGGCCAAGAAATCATTGAGGTCGCAAGGATGAAGAACGTGATAACTGAAGAGTTACTCGCTGATTTTTGGAGCATGGATTTCGATGGAGCAGTGAGTAAAGAAGGAGTTGGAGCAGGAGTATGGCTGCATAATCATAGAAACAGGTACTCAGAAAACCATTCTTACAAATTAAATTTCCAGTGCACTAACAATATTTCTGAGTATGAAGCCTTGATGCTCGGCCTGAAGCTTTTGAAAAAATTTGGTGCTAAACAGATAATGGTAAGAGGTGACTCTGAATTGATAATCAAGCAAATCAAAGGTGAGTACGCTGCAAAACACCCACGTCTTAGAGCTTATAGGAATGTTGTTCTTGATGCCTTGAGATGTTTTACTGAAGTTGACTTGCAGGTAATGCCGAGGGGACAAAACATTCTGGCGGACGGATTGGCTACGTCAGCAGCCACCTGTAAGATTCCTTTCCGCTCGAATCGCCCATACACTGTTGAGGCGAAATGTAGACCAACCGTTCCCGACAATATCAAGTATTGGAAATTGTTTGGTAATGATGATAAAATCGAATACTTTCTGCAGTGTAAAAATGATTTTGAATGTACAAATATAGATTTAGAGAACGACGATGAAAATGTAAATAGTTCTGATTTTGAAATTGATAGTGTAAATACTGTAGATTCAGGAGATTTAGGCGATGACGAAATGGACGCTGATGTTTTACAGTTGAAAATAAATGTTTTTCCTAGAGGTCTAGTTCCTTTAGAGGATCTATTTGACTTTAACGATGTGGCCAAAAAACCAAAAATCGAAGCCCATGGACAAGAGGTAGAAGACTGTAATATAGGGACTGAAGAGAAACCTAGGATAGTCAAACTGTCTAAATCATTACCCCCAGAGAAAAAATTCAAATACATTGAGTTGTTCAAAGAATATTCGAATGTCTTTGCCTGGGGCTATGAAGATTTGAAAGCCTATGATACCAGCATCATACAACACAGGATTCCAATAAAAGAAGACCAAAAACCGTTTAGGCAGAAACTTAGGAGGATAAATCCCAAGTTGCTCCCTCTGATAGAAAAGGAAATCAAGAAAATGTACGATGCCAAGATCATAGTTCCATTGCGTTTTTCCAAGTGGGTCTCTAATTTGGTCCCTACACGTAAGAAAACCGGGGAAATCAGACTCTACATAGATTTCCGAAATCTAAATAAGGTTTCTTTGAAGGACAATTACCCCTTGCTGAAAATGGACCACATCCTTCAAAGGGTGGTCGGTTCCAGTAGAATTTCTTTGCTGGACGATTTCTCGGGTTACAATCAGGTCCTAGTTCACCTAGATGACCAAGAAAAAACCGCTATCACCACACCATGGGGCACTTTCATGTATGTGAAAATGCCTTTTGGTCTGATGAACGCAGGAGCCACTTTCCAGAGGGCGATGGATATCGCCTTCGTGGAGGAATCGGGTAAGTTTATTGTCGTCTATTTGGATGATGTAACTGTGTTTTCTCGATCTGATGACGAACACCTAAGACACCTCAGATGAGTTTTCGAGAAATGTAGAAGGTTTGGGATTTCTTTAAATCCTAAGAAGAGCCTTTTTGGGTTAGAAGAAGGCAAACTGCTAGGACACATCATTTCCAAAGATGGAATCAAAATAGACCCTAGCAGAATCGAGGCTATACAAAATTTAGAACATCCAAGAAACCTCAAAGAACTACAGTCCTTTATCGGGAGAATTAACTTTCTATGGAGATTCATTCCCAATCTGGCCGAGCTCCTTAGAAACATCACAAACATGCTTAAAAAAGACGTAAAAATAAAATGGGACTCTTAGTCCAGACAGTCTTTCAAACAAGTCAAACGAGCACTCACAAAGGCCCTTGTTTTGATCAATCCGGATTTTACTAAGGATTTTTATCTCTTTTCTTTCGCTTCCAAACATACTATAGCAATGGTGTTACTGCAAAAGAACAGTGAAGGGTATGAACAACCCATAGCTTTCTTTAGAAAAATGCTAAGGGACGTTGCGCTGAATTACAAGATAATGGAGAAACAAGCTTTTTCTTTGGTAAAGGCCCTAAAAGACTTTAGAGTCTACATTCTTCATTCCAACACAATAGCATATGTTCCAAATGCGGTAGTAAAGGACATCTTGACACAGGACAATCCGGATGGAAGAAGGGGAAAATGGATTGTTGTCATTTTAGAATACGATATAGAGATTAAGCCCACGATACTAATCAAAGGTTAAGGCCTTGCTAAATTAATGGCTGAATCTAACTTCCATGCGCTTGACATTAATTTTCTAGATGTGGCAGATGAACAGGGCGAGATGATGACTCCAAACGTGAGAGAGGTGTTTCTCAACTCTTCGTGGTACGTGGAATTTATATTCATTTTGCAAAATCTACAAGCTCCCCCTGGTTTGACTAAGACCAAAGCTAGATTTTTAAAGTTGAAAGCCTTAAAATTCTGTATTCTAGAAGGAAATTTGTATTGGAAAGATCCTGCAGGCATTTTGTTAAATTGTTTACTGAAAGATGAAGCTAATAAAGTGTTACAAGAGTTTCATGCAGGAGAATGTGGTGGCCATCTGAACTGGAAGGTCACAGCCAACAAAATACTCAGAGCTGGATTCTATTGGCCCACCCTGTTTGCAGATGTGCATCAAAAGGTAACTGCATGTCATCAATGTCATTTGTTTGAAGGCAAAAGAAAACTTCTCCCTCTACCTCTGAAACCGATCTCAGTTGAGGCCCCTTTCCAGCAATGGGGATTCGACTTTATTGGAGAAATACACCCCCCGTCTTCAGGCCAGCACCGGTGGATTCTCACTGCCACCAAATGGATTGAAGAAGTACCAAGCATGCAAGCCACTGACTCTGCTATTATCAAATTCCTTGAAAATAATATTTTGTCTCACTTTGGTTGTCCTAGAAAGATTATAACTGAAAATGCAGCTGCCTTTCAGTTGAAGAATCTTATAGATTTCTGCAATCAATATCACATTAGTTTGGGGCATTCCACAACTTACTACCCTCAAGGGAATGGGCTGGCAGAATCTTCAACTAAAACCTTCGTCAATATCATCAAGAAAACATTGCAGGAAAACAAGAAATCATGGCACAACAAGCTGGTGTTCGCTTTGTGGGCGGACAGACTGACCGCCAAAAGGTCGATTGGTATATCACCCTACCAACTGGTCTATGGTACAGAGGCAGTTTTCCCCACTTCTCTAGGAGTCCCTGTCATGAAGTTGCTTCAAGAGGTACAAGATGAGCCAAATGACTAACAGAGAAGGATCAACCAGATGATCCATTTGCAACAGTCTAGGGAGGACGTTTTCAACAAAACACAGGTCATCCAAGAAAACATCAAGAAGATATTTGACAAAAAAACCAAGGAGGATGATTTCGAGCTGGGAGATTTGGTGCTGAGATGGGATGCCAGAAATGAAGACAAGGGAAAGCATGGAAAATTTAACAATCTGTGGACAGGACCATATATGATCCAAGCTTTCAGGGGAAACAATGCTTTCTTGCTAAACAACGTTGATGGGACAGATCTGCCAGGAGCACCTGTGAATGGAAGAATGCTGAAACATTATGTGCCACCTCAGTAGAAGATTCAAGTTTCCACTCTCCATTGTACATACCATTTTAAGTTTCACTTTTCACTTTCATTTTCTGAGTGAAGAACATTAGTCAGTTGGTTGAAGCCCGAACTGAAGGCCCTAAGCTGCTGATCATTGTTTTTCCATTTTTTGAGAATAAAACCAATGAAGGCTACTAGGTAGAAATGTTCAGAATGACAGGAACCAGGATTCTTGGCACTTCACAGGGCAAGTACCATCCCCAGGTGGAGCCACTGTTATCACCCTATAAGTTATAGGAATCAACTGGTGACTGGGATATTATCTATCTCCAGTGTTTTGGTTGACAAATGATTTTTCATTCTGCAAATAATTTGAAAAGAAAAGAAAAG
>ML780398.1:848233-892576 GCA_009831015.1 Picea engelmannii
TTCTTTTTAAATTTGATGTTGATAGGGTAGTGAATGATTTGGCTAAACAATTTAATCTTAGCCAAAGTGTCTAGGTTAGATTAGTGAATAAATCTGGCCAGACTGTCTAATCCTGGTCAGATAGCCCTAGGGTAGAGTAATTTTTTAACCCAACAGTTTAATCTGGGTTAACTGTCTTAGGAAGATAGGTTAGGATGTAAGCTAGTTGCTTTATGGTTTCATTCCAATAAAACCAGTTTGATGTAAAATGTTGCACCGTGTTTCAAATGCTTAACAGACAATTTGGTCGAAGTCCCTTGGTGGTGTTTATTTGAAAATGCGGAGAAAAAACCATAAAATGCATTTATCCTAAGTTTTCCTAGCGCATGTGCTTTTCCACTCCCCATTTATACTCTCTGCATATACCGACGGTCCTGATCGCGACGCTTAGATCTATGGTGCACAGAGCTTTCCGGAACCCCCAGACCGTTCTGCTTTTAATCGGGGGGGGGGGTCCGGAATCAGTAATAAGACCTGTGCATATCTGGACAGCCCAGGGACGAGCACTTAAATCAATGGTCCAGATTGGATTACGAACCCCCCCGTCCATTCTACCTTTAATGGAGGGGGGCGGGTCTGGAATGAGCAATAAAGAGCGCGCTTGGATCTACGTCTCAGAAACAGGCGGGCAGATCAATGGCCCATAATGGATTTCAGACCCCCCCAGAAGATCTGCTATTAACCGAGGGGGGGGGGTCTGGAATGGTTATCTCCCTCTAGCGGGCCCATTGTCATATGTGGCATAAATCTATTGGCCCTGAAGTCCCATCACCATCTGCTATCTAACAGACCCCCGTCACTTATGGACGTCATCTTCCAACTGGTTCCACTTGTCGCACTTGTTCCCGAATTATGTCCCATCCCATAATTGTTATCAGTCCCCTACCCCCTTTCACTCATGACCTGCCCCTTATTGTGACTTTTACCTCAAATCCCTAGCCGCCACATCACCCGTTCATATTTTTCAGCCACGGTCACCTGCCATCTCACCCCCAGGTGGCCCGTTGTCCATTTATTACTGGATAACCTATCCATTATCCAGCTGACCTGTCTCCCACGCCCAACCGACCCCATTTTTCTCTGCTTTCGTTGTTCACTCACCGCACCTGAGAAACTCATTGCTTTCTCCCCCATTTCATCCCATCGCCTTCATCCACAGTCAGTCGACCCCAGTAACTTTGTGTTTATTGCAGGTACCGTTGCAGAAATGGCGCCAAAACCCAGACAAGCAGAAGGACAAGAGAATCTGTTTCTCCCGCCTCCTGTCGACCTTGACAAAATCCCACTGGTTGAAAAATACATATTGATCGTAGATACCAAATGCAATTTCGATTTTTCAGACCTCCAGTCATGGCTCAGGGAAGTTTTCCTGGACCAAAGGGATGAAATTGGACTCTGGGAGTCCAATTTTCCCCTTTACCTCTTTCCCCAGATCCACCATTTTCCCAAGTTCACGCTTAAATGTCAAGCTCACTATATTCCTGAACAAAGAGCCATCATCTCCTCGTCCAGAGACACCCCGTTCCTAATTACGCCCGAAGACATCGACCAAATGATGAAAATTCCTTGTGTCGACTCTGCGTCTCCTTTTAACCTAGAAATCCTCACAGAGTTGTATCAGAAGATGAATTTTCCCCAAAGAGCTCAAATATTCAAGCTTTTTCTTCCCACCTCCACTCAATTCCCTTCCACAAATCCCCCTTACCCGTCGTCCATGTTCTCCACTAAGGGAAACCAAATCATTTCTTCCCTTTGTGCTTTGCTAGGGTACTATTCCGACCAGTGGGTATATGAGCCCATTCTGAGTTTTCTATCCATTTTCTCTACTGATGAAAAGCCCACAATCCAGTTTGATTTCAGCACCTTCTTGGCAGACAATATTCACGAATAATTCGTGAATTTTGGCACGGAAGGCATGTTCAGATACTCGTCTATACTGGCCTACATGTTTGTTTACTTTCAAGCAGATAAATTCAGTTTTTCCATGCAGAAGATGGATGCAAATGGAAGGTCTCAGGAAGTCACAGCATGGGCCTCTTTGCTGAAGCATAACTCCACAGAGTATAGCTTCAAGGCATTCATCGATCTGTTCTACCACCCTGTGGTAAGCATTTTGAGTGGCAGACCTGAGCCTCGAATAAACGACGAAGTCCAGAGAATCCTGCATCTCTCAGACAACACAAAGACCGGGGATTGGTACCTGTATCAAAACCACACCGAGATTAGAGTATTCAGGTGTGAGTTGGCACCCTACAAGCTGCCCAAATATGTGCCGGTAAGAATATTTTCTTTAGAGTACATAAGACAAATCATGAATTCAGATGACATCCATTTCGTATCATTGAAGAAAAAGCAGCAACTTCGAATCAAGGGGCAGATTGGCTCCTTCATCTGCAACAGTCAGGGCGCTGGGGAAGAAGCTGACAGAATGTTGAGAGAGATGAAGTTTTTCTTAAGCTTCCCATGGCATTATGATCCTTGCGGGATCATTTCAGAAATGCGGGTGAAGAACAAGAAAATCTCGTATGTTCATGTGTCTAAGCCTGAGATTGAAAAATTTGCCAATCAGACAGTATGGGTGCCTGACACCTTGGTTGAAGTAGAGTAGCAGGTTCCCCCGACCTCTGTGCCACCAACGACCATGCCAAAGGTCCCTAAGGAAAAAAGTTTTCGACAAGATTTATCTCCGCCTGTCACGGAGGTATCATTAGAAGAGTTCCAGCTACACACTAAGAGGCCCAAGACTGTTTCAGTTCTCGTCCAGACAGAAGAAAAAGAAGTCCCACCTACCACAGTGACCAAGTCTGTTATTCCACCCTTCGGTTCGAGCATCCTTAAGGATATCACCCCAACATTACCGAAGAAATCCACAGACTCCCCATTAGACACTCATCAAAGCAAGACTGGGCCTAAGTTGAGCATTTTCGAGAAGTACGAGCTGATCAAGAAAAAGAACCAGACCCTTACCAGCAGTACTTACACTCAGTTCCAGAAGAAGACGTCGACTGCGCAGCATAGGCTACTGTCTACATTTGACATAGAAAAGGGCAGGATGCACATGGCCTTCCTCCAGGAACAGGTACCATAACCCAAGGTAATCACAGACTACAAGAGGGCCACCTTCGAATTCCAGACGAAGGATGTGCACCCAGCAGATTAGATGGATCTGCACAAGCAGACAGGGGAGATGGTATTCCATACATTGGCACATGCTTCTGCTTCTGCAACAAAATTACAGGTGTCACTAAACAATGCTCAGACACAACTCAAGCTAGAGAAGATATCATCCTTTGTGAAAGACAATAGAATCAAAACTTTGGAGGAGTTGGTTCTCAAGATCATCTATGACCCTTCGAACGTCAAAGAAGAAGAGGAGATGATAAAGAAGAAGAATGCTGACATCGCCTCCTTGCGAAAACAGCTGAAACTCCACCCACAGAGGACTCACAGGCGAAGGAGATAGCAGAGAAAGAAGGCGAGAAGGATGAAATGCTTAAGCTGCTCATGGAGCAGAATGCACAGCTCAAAGAAATGGAAGCTGAAATGGAGAGATTATTAAAAGAGAAGGAGCAGATGAAGCCAATGGAAGTCATTCCATTGAGTTCCATTCCGATTTCAGGAGCAAGCACTGTATCAGTAACAACAATCCCATCCGCAACTCCATTGACATCTCAAGAGAATACAACCGACCTGGCTAGATCCATGGAGAAGATGAACCTGCAGGAGACAGAGATCAGTAGGCTTAAAAAGGAAGTTGAAAACCTTCAGCAACTCAAAACTTCCTTCCATACCAGCCTCTCCAAAGAAAAACAAGTAACAGAGCAGCTCAAGCAAGAGCTATAGCAGCTCCAAAAGCAAATAGTGGCAGGGAAGACTTTGGCTGAGGTCAAAGAGAATGTATGGACAGACATCATAAAGTCCATAAATGAGATATGGCCTATGATCCAAATCATGTTTGAGCAGAACGAGTTGGTCCAGAGGAGCAAACAAGCCATTGAGAAGATCAGAGTAGAATTGGGAGATAGACCAACACAGGAAAATGAGATCATCAAGTTCCTCAATTCTAAGACCAGGGAAGAGATGGAAGAGTTGAAGATCAAAGATGGAACAGAGACCATCCTGGAGGTCAAAAGAGTTCTGACCAAGAGAGGTATAATGCTTCAGTTGGAAGAAAAGGTTCAGGTCATGGACCAAGGGGTACAAAGGTTCTTCAATAAGATTGAAGCTCTCCAAAAGAAAGGTCTACCTGGTCCGAAGGTTATTAATGATAAACTGATGACACTCCCAGATTACAAGAAGAGATTGGCTGAGGTGTCTAAGGACGGTTCAAAGTTTTCTGGCATACAAGGGAGCATCACCGGCAAATCATTCCTGGATGCCCTTCAGTGGGACATTAGTATCCATCATGAGATTCGATACATATTCCTCACCAAGCCTACATTCACCAAGTATACAGAAATGGACGAAGTGTATCGAAGATTGCTCAAGGTCAACGTGCCCAGTCATCTCAGATGGGAGGAACTCTGTGATCTGCTCGATTAACAGATGAGTTTTCTAGGTCCAGTCACTTGTCCAGTCAGAAGAGGTTGTGCAGAAACCTTGCCAATGGCCTACCCCAGAAATCAACAAGCAGTTACACCAAGTCATCGAGTAGTTCCTAGATTTTTGAGATTTGTTAAATTTGTTAGGCTAAAAATAGGTTTAGCATGTACTGATCATTTATGACAGGAACGTTTGTAATTGAGTTATAAATACTTCACCTTTCGAAGTGTTGAGGGTTGTTGATCTTCACACCCTGACGCTATCAGACTGTAACATTTTTGAAAAGATCTTCCATTAATAAAGAGGAGGCACTTTTACAGGATTCTTGTGTGTATTCACTGGTGATGTTATTCTCTAAGTTGAATGTTATTCTTGCTTTGTAATCATATTGTTTTCTGAAAATAATCTTTAAGAGTAATGAATGTTGCAGGATTTATCTTGGATACCTTGTTTCTGACTCGAAAGATTTTAGTGTTTATCTTCTGGTGTTTTCAATTAAGGAATTCTTAACTGCTTCTTAGTTGAAATTATATATCTCATCTTTTCTTCTGTCCATCATTTAATCTACTAAAAGATCCAGTGAGTATATTATCTCGCTCTATGGAAGTCTTCCTTCACGTTTTTGGTTGTATTTCATTTTTATTAAACACAGACCCCAGAGCCCAATTGATGTGTAGACTGTCTCAACCAAATCAAAAACACTTTGACAACAAAACAGACCCATTTATTTACCTAGCCTAATATATAAAATTGAAAACTTAGCTAAATCATATAGAGAGATCCCTCTCTGAAGTTGGAAGGGCTAGATCCCAACTTCAAAAGTGGTTAGATAAAGTTACCTTATATTTCTTCTGTTTCAACCTCTAGGAATTTTACCAAGTGCTAACAGGAAGGTTGGATGGCCCGAGAGCCTTCACTTCAAGGTCAGAAATAGTAGGTTCCTCTGGATTTGAGTAATCTCCTCTCTGCACTGGCTCATGCAAAGTTTCATGCAGCCCGATCGCTTCGTATGACCCTTTCTGGTTAATTCTTTGACATAAATGTGGCGGTGGTGGCTCTAATGCAACTAGTGGTCGGCCCTGAAGCCTTCGCGAACGACAGAGTTCTTGATCTTCCACTTTGTGAAAATATCAATGACACAATAAGGATTTAACTAACATTTAAAACCAAGCACACACAAGAAAATTTCCTATAAGATAAACCAAACAAATCACTATCTAGTTGGAAGAAAAATTACGCCAGCCAACACTAGAGCAACTTATCGATGCAAGTGCAACTTGAACACGGAAGCACCCTCCGGGTATACTCTACAAATTGTGACCTGAAGTCTGACCTAGGTATCGTGGTGTACCCTCGCAGTCACCTATGTAAGTCCCTAGAATAAAGGAAACTAAGTTGTCAGCTCGCAAACAGTCACCAGGCAGGTACAGTCGACAATTGGGTGGATCGAAATGAGCAAGATAACAAGTCTGAAACCTAGTGAGGGTATCGAAAGCAAGTGGTCCAGAAGACAAATGAGGATCTCTAATATATTCGAGGTCCACGAAGCTCCATAGGAAAATGCGAGTGATAGTATCCCATGACAGATCCTCAATATGTGTTCCCCACTACATTTAGTCATGCTTTGGAGGGGTTATCTCCACTGACTTTCCTCACATAACCTCGTGTTTACCCTTGTGTTAGAGGGGGGTCTCAGATAAATTTCATGTCATTGGACTTTTACACTCCCTAGCTCTGACTCCAATGTTTGTTTGAAAGCCTTAACGAGTTTCATCTCCAACCTAATTGAAGGCTCTAACCCTAAACTAGTTGATTGACCCTACAAACATAAAACTCTAATTAATTTTAAATTTAGTGTTCATTTTTAAATGGCTTGTTTTAACTCAAACGATATGGTAGTGAAACTAGTGATGTTTAATGAGAGATGAAAAAAGAGAAATAAATGAAACTCTAAAAGCAAAATTACTTCTAGTGAAAAATAAATATTTACAACTATCTCTTTGTAACCAACTTTTTCATAACTAACTTTTTCCAAGATCTTTAAAAAGATGACGTAAAACGAAATTTTTCTCGACTACGAGATACTTGAGTTCTAATAAATCAGTAAATAACTTTAAAAATGAACCTTTTTTTTCTATCAAGTAAAATAACTAACTCCAACTACTTTACCAAACTAAGAAAGAAAAGTCTTTTTATTTTTTTTTGAAAAATGCTTCAAACAGGAAAAACTTGAAATAAATCTTTTTTCTCTTTTCTTTAAAGCAAATGAAAGGGGAGAAAGAAATACAAGACAAGACCGAAACTTACCTTTGGCCCACTACGGATCATGGGGACTCACTAAAGACACCAAATAGGCTGATAAAAAACTCAATGACTCACCTAAAACCCTTTCAGAAGCAAACATAAGAAATCTTTCAAAAAGACAAGCAAACTGACATTTAACCCAAGATATCACTGTAAAACCAGAGACACTGAACTCTGTCAAGAAACCCGGAGAAGTAAAACCTCAATCAAGAAAGAGGTTGGCTGCCTCTTTTTCAAAAACATTTTATTGAACCAGGTACGCTATTGTTGTTTCAGCAGTTTGCGTATGTACACTAGTTGTTTACTAGACAGGGCATGTATGTACGTAGGTTGACCCACTGTAGGGCGCATACACCTTTGTAATTCCTTAAAAAAGAAATAAAATAGACTGACTAACTGGAAAGGGAGAACTGGTATGGCACCAAAAGGTGACCATAATCCCTTAAAAGACTCAACATACTCAACATAAACTTGAAAGGTACAAAAACCAATCAAACACCCAAAAAATACCCTAAAACCCTAGAGGCTTCCCTAGTATGGTCGCCAGTTTTGCTAGCAGCAAAAACCTCCCTAAGACAACACTAGGGTTCAGAATGTAGGAAGATTACAACCGTATAAAATTCAAATACTTTTTTAACTACCCCAAACATACCCAAGACTCATACAAGAAAAGAAAACATGAGAAGGATCGGGTAACTATACCTCTACTCCACGTCTGGTGATGATCCTCTCATGCTTGAAATCTTTGTTGACTGCACGCCTCCTCCCAAGGCTAGCCTGCATTCAAAGACAGACAAACATAAAACTACAAGCATGAAATTCATATACAAATCAAGGTTACATGTTATAATATTAAAACATAAACCATTTAAAAACATTCAATATGCCATGCTTTGGGACAGGAAAAGTACTTCTTTTATTGATAATTCAATGATTATACCTTTTACAACCAAAGTCAGCTATTGCTCCATGAACCTGGTCGAAGATCCTCTTCACCAAGCTCCAAGTGCACCTTTGTATGGCTTCTCCTCAAAACCTTCGGATCTCTTCTTGGGAAGTGAATGGGTTTTTGATAGAGGAAAAAGGGAAAATTGGGGAATTCTTAGGCAATTCTCACAAAAGGGTTGCAATTACTTGGGGCAAGGAGGGGATGTGAAATGGGTAGAGTTTCATTGTTCTTATGTCTAGATGTGGAATGATACCCCAAAACCTCCTTTTATATGAAAAAAGGATGGTTATTCAGTTGGGTGATGGGATATAGGCGGTGGATTAGTTGGGAAACTACCCAATAGCCCGTAATCTCAATGAATTCCTTGCAACTTTTTATTTTTTACAACTTTTGCAAGTATACGCGGGTTGTAGTGGTGCAACATGCGTGCGTATGCAGGTTGTAGTGGTGCAGAAAGCGTATGTATGCAGGCAATATTGGTGCAGGGTGTGTACATCTTCAGGAAATGGGTTTTTTAGAAGAGCAACTCAGTGATGGATTGGCAAAAAATGCAAGTAAGAGGGTCAAAGGCCAAGTATGCATATGGAGAGAAATTTAGGGTTATAACAATCATTTTTCGGATACTACCACAGGGGGAATGTTTCCTCCTAACCCACCTTTGCCAGTCCGGACTACAATAGTCTCAACCTCATCTACCTCGAGAAGTGGTCTGATACTGTGATCAACAAAGACCACTGCTTCATTCACGTAGAGTGTGATGGGCCCTCCATTTTCATATGGGATGCCCAACTTTGATTCGAACTCTGTCCTTACCTACTCCACCTTACAGACCATGGGTTTGGGGGAAGGGGGCTCAAACGCTCCCATGGAAGGGTATACTAGGTGCACCTTAGTCCCTTTCAATTCTATCCCTTATGGTGGGGGTCATATACCTCCTCCATCCCCCTCGCTTAGTGGTGCTTTCCAGCAACCCATCGGGCCGAGTGATAACTACAACTTGTTTGTAGCAAAAGTTTTAGGAACTTTTTCTTACACTACGTCGGTGGGATCCATGTCATTCTCTTTGTTTTGCGTGTTTGGTAATAACGCTTTTTCTTCGACTGTGGGAAACTCTAGTTTCGCACAACATAATCCTGTGCAAGGTACTATTCCTACACAGGGGGAAAGTACATGAGTTTTATCCTCAAAAGGACTTTGGAATCATTGGTAGGGATCAGTTCCCTTGCAAGGTATGTCGATCATGGGAAACCATTTCCATGGTCAATGGAACCCCAAGGAAGGCTCAGTACCTATGCCTGTCGGATCGACTGGGGGCGTCCCCTTACAAAATATTTGAAACACAACGCAGGGAGAAATCCCTACCCAACCCACGTCGTCCAATTATGGGAATCAACCGATGATATCCCAACAAACGCATTTCACGTACGATGTTCAATGCCACAGTGTCTACTAGAACCCTGGCCAGCAACCCAACTTTTCATGGAAATCTGGTGCCAGTCAAACTCTAGGCCCCCTTTTTCCTGTACATAGTACCCAACCCAAACTACCATTTATGGAAATGTTACACCTACCATAATTTTCAAGGTTTCTTAAAGACCCAATTTTTCATGATCCACATTGACCCCCCATGCCGACTAAATTTCCCTCAGATATTCCAAAATTCAAAGGAAAGCCCGGCGAAGACCCGGATGTTCATGTGACAAATTTCCACTTGTGGTTCTCATAAAACTCGCTGCGAGATGACTTCATACAGTTGTTCCTGTTTCAACGCACTCTTATCGAGGGTGCCATGAAATGGTACATTGATCTTGACCGCTTAAAGTATTATTACTTTATCGACTTGGCGATGGTCTTCCTAAACCATTTCAAACTACTCGTGAGATATGATGTCAGCACCGAATTCCTCGCCAACTTTGAGCAGACTAAGGCTGATCATATCTCAGATCACATTCAAGAATGGTGACATTGGAAGAGCATGATCAAGGCACAGGTCCCACCGACTTTCTTGCTAGAGTGGTTCCTGAAGTCTTTGGTACCATTTTTATCCAAGGACATTGCAACTTCGGGTGTGTTTTCAGAGGAGGAGGCAATAATGAGAGTGCAACAGCTCAAACTAATTTACTCTCAGTCTAGCTTACTCTACGATATCTTTCCATATGTTCCATGGTCCATCCTTGAAAAGGCTAGACAAAAGTCTAGACCACATACCGATGGTATAGTTGGTTCAGCACAAGGAAATTCCATTGATCTGTTTTCAAATCAATTGCAACAATTGTCGATACAACAGATAGTAGCCAGCCAGACCACTAGTTAGGTTGTTCCCCATACCCAGACATCAGACATACAAACTATAAGGTCAACGAACCCGAATTCCAACCAGCATCCTGAAGGAAAGAAAAAACAACGAAACAAGAAGGGTAAAGGGGATAAGAAGGCTAATAACAATGCTAACGAGAGCAACACAGAGAAGAGAAAGTGGAAGTATCTTTGTAACATTTTCATGGAAGACCACCCGACTCACCTATGCCCTCGACTTGCGGAGGCCCAAAAGCTATTGGTGCGACAACAACCTGTTGTGCTGATAAACCCATTTCCACATGGGAAAAACATGGCTCAAGCCTCAGCTTCTTCAAGCACGGATGGGGGTAGTCAAGGACCCCTCGCGTCTACTGGTAATACCTAGGCCGAAAATTTTTATATGTTGAAAGGTGATGCTCATATAGAAACCAGGGCACGAGATTACAAAATTTCAGAATCTGCCGAAAAGGGTAAAGAATCCACAAACCCACCTGTTCCTCTCCTGATCGAGAAGACGATGGGAGAAAAAATGACACACATCCAAAAAGGAGCTTTCAAGCAAGCTTCTCATAAAATGAATGTGAGGGCTGCCCAAAACTACTCTGTGGTGGAATATTTGGCACAAGCCCCTTGTGCAATGTATTCTTTGAAGGTCCTCAAGAGCTACCCTTCATAGAGAAAGGTTGAATTGTAACCACGACCAGTTGTCCTTCTCCCATCCCAACCCTTCATCAGGGGCATCCACGGTCCCAATGATTGATAAAAATTATCCATGCACCATCAACGTAGGGGTTGGTTTGTGTCCATCATTAATGGGTACTTTCGATTACCCGCTTCCTTCTGGTGATGCCAATCTTATATCAGTTGCCCCCGACCAACCTAGGGCTGATATTTTTCAAATTTCGTCATTTCGAATGAATTACTTTCATGATCCATGGACTCTTGATTCCCCATCGGCCTCGATGGAAGGGACAAGGAATTATGGAATGGCCATGCCCTTGTTCGCGACAAAAGTTGTGTACAACATTGTCTAGCAAGCTTCGGCTGACCCGGATTCGACTCCCGCACAAGAGTTAGATCCAGTTCTCGAGCCTAATTGGGCTCAAGGTTCCCTTGCCACTACATATTATTTATACCTGGTCTTTCCCTTAGATGAGGTGATTCTTGAGGTATTGACTTGTCCATACAGACCCTGGGATGATCTTCATCACAGATGTTATTTCCTCCTGGAGTTAAGAAGAATAGAGGCAGGTGAATTTGTGTTGACTATGACTGGAGATAGGTCTTGCCCTATTAATCCTCTGGCTACACACGCAGTTTACACTGAGGTTAATATGGAGAGTATCGCTAAAACAATCCCTATATATATCTCCAAAACCCTTGGTGTCGTGGAGAATGTTTTCGTTGGAGTGGATTTCTCCCCCGAAGAGATTCAAATTTATACAAAGTTATTTAAAGAATTATGTGACGTTTTTGCTTGGTCTTTTGACGAAATGCCAAGCATTGATCGAAGAATCGTTGAACATGAGGTAATAACTTATCTTGAAGCCAATCCAGTCCTATAAAATATTCATCTGGTAAATCCTCAGAAAGCGACAACAATAAAGGTTGAAGTAGAGAAATTGCTTAAAGTCGGTTTTATCTACCCCGTGCAATTGACAGAATGGGTGTCAAATCCCATTTTGGTTAACAAAAAATAGGGTGAAATTCATGTGTGCATGGACTTCCATGAATTGAACAAGGCCTGTCCAAAACATAATTTTCCCACCCCATCCATCGATCAGATCGTCAATGAATGTGCAGGCTATGAGGTCTTTTCATTCATGGATGGTTTTTCAGGATATAACCAGATTCAGATCAAACCCGAAGACCAGCATAAAACAAATTTTATTTTTCCTTGGGGCACATTTGCTTATCGTAAGATGCCTTTTGGCCTGAAGAATATTGGAGCCACTTTTTAGCGGGCCATGTCTTTTTATTTCCATGACCTTATACATATAGTCAAGGATTATCTTGATGATATAGCATCATGCTCTCGCAAGAGATTTGATCATGCCACACACCTCCGACTAATGTTTGAATGATGTCGCTACTATTGTATCCACTTGAATCCTAATAAGTGCAGTTTCTGTGTGAATTTGGGTCATCTCTTAGGTTTCATAGTTTTAAAAACAGGGATCATGCTCAATCCTTTTAAGGTTGAGGCAATAGTTCATTTTCCTCCCCCATGCACAATACCACAGCTTCAAAGATTATAGAGGAAAGTGAACTTTCTTCATCATTTTGTCATAAAATACGTCGAGATCACTAAAGGGTTCATGCACTTAATGAAAAAGGGATTCCCTTTCTGTTGGCATGAAGTCGCTCAGTGCTCTTTCGAAGAATTGAAACTTTCCCTTATGTCTACCCCTCTGCGCTGACCTCCCGATTATAACAGAGATTTCTTGTTGTACTTGGCCGCTACAGATTCGACCATCAGCATGGTCTTGGTTCTAGAGGATGATCTGCTCGAGGAGCATGTTATTTATTACCTAAGTCGAGGCCTGGTTGGTCCATAACTCAACTATTCCCATGTTGAGAAACTTGCGTTGGCAACAATGCATGTTCTCCAGTGGTTTCGTCATTATATTCTGCGTCACAAGACCATCGTCATTGCCATTGTGAATCCCTTTCAATATGTGTTGACACGACGGGTCATTAGCGGAAAGATCAGTAGATGGATTGTAATCCTCCAGGAATTTGACTTGGACTTTTTTCCGCGAAATCCAAAAAGTCATTGGTCTTTGCGGAACTCATTTCAAAACTTCTGGTCGAATCAAGTGATTCTACACCTGAAGAATTATCTATTAAAGGACATATTTTTCTGATCGCATCTTTAGACCCCTAGTATGGAGATATACTAGTCTATCTCCAAACTTTGAAGTTCCCTGCTTCTGCTTCTCGCGACGAGCGTCGACAAATTCTCCATCAGGAATGAAACTATCTCATACTCGATGACACTTTGTATCGTCGAGGCATAGATTGTATTCTTCACCGGTACCTTATACACGAGGAAGAATAAATCATTCTTAATGACTGCCACACTAGAGCATGTGGTGGACATTTTTCTAGGTTGGAAACAACCCAAAAGATTCTATGAGCTGGTTACTTTTGGACTACATTAATCAAGGTTTGCATTGAGTTGGTCAAGAAGTGACACCCATGTCATATCGTTTCTTAGAAGATGAGGGCACATCCTGCTCCCATGTTTCCCTTCATCGTTGTTGGTCCTTTCACTAAGTGGGGGATTGATTTTACTACATGTCACTCGGCTTCAACCATGGGGCATCGTTATATCATCGTAGCGATAGAATACTTCACAAAGTGGGTCGAGGCTATGCCAACATTTAACAATGATGGAGAAACAAAAACTCTCTTCATTTTTAACCAGATAGTAGCAAGGTTCGTCATCCCGAAGGAGATTGTCACTGACCATGGCAGTAACTTCCAAAAAAAATGATGTCTGAGTTAACATCAAAGCTTGGGCTGAGGTGAATGGTTAGGTGGAAGCTGTGAATAAGTCCCTCAAGACTATTCTTCAGTGAATGATCAATTTTTCTAAGTCAAATTGGAATTTGATGTTGTACTCAGCATTATGGGCCTACTGAATGTCTGTAAATACTGCCACTAGTTTCTCACCTTTTCAACTTGTATACAGGCTGGAAGCAGTCTTTTCTATTGAACGCAATATCTCGTCTTTAAAGTTGGTAGTGGATTTACTACCATACACTTCACCACTTGAGGAATTCCTCTTATATCTAGAGGATCTCAATGAAAAATGTTGTGATGTAGCCTCAGCTAATGAGGCTCACAATAAACGAGTCAAGTGTCAATATGCTCGGTCCGTTCATCCTCAAATTTTCTCTGAAGTTGATCTTGTCCTGGTCTATGATCAAGACAAGGATCCCCTGGGGGAAGGAAAGTTCAAACCCATGTGGTTCATACCTTTCATCATGAAAGAGGTCTTAAAGAAGGGCGCTTATCATCTAGTTGAATTTGAGGGACATGTCTTGGTGGAGCCTAGAAATGGGCTCTACCTCAAGAAGTATTACTCTTAGTTTGGTCACCTAGGTGACTTCTTATACATATCTATAGTTATTATACATCTTTTTTGTCTTTTTTGTTTTATGAAAATGTCGTTATTTATGTCATCTTTTTCACTATGGCAGATGTCAAGTGAATCATAGGTGTTCTTTGGCTTTGCGGATGGTGCTAGCCGACACACTCGAAGGCTTTCTTCTGCAGCTTGGGTGATTTTTACACCTGAAGGCCAGTTGCTATCTTCCAGAGATATTTGTCTAGGTGACACCACAAACAATGTTGTTGAGTACACCACAATAATAGAGTTTCTTAGTGATGCTTTGTCGCATGGCATATCTCACCTCTAATTCTACTTAGATGCTCAGTTGGTTGTGTCCCAGTTAAATGGAGTTTACCACGTTTATGATCCTACTTTACACCGACGTTTCCTTAGGGTATGTATCTTAGAATGTTTCTTTGATTACATTATGTATATCCATGTTCCTAGGAGATTAAATCAAATAAAAGATACTCTAGCTAATCAAGTATTAGATTGGCATGTTCCACACACATAAAAAGAAGCACACACATACACATGTACATACATTTGTAAAAATATTTGATCAATAACACAATAAAAGATGTAAATAATATATATATATGTGTGTGTGTGTGTGTGTGTGTGTGTGTGTGTGTGTGTGTTTCAAAAAGTGTCTGAGTACATAGGTAGGCGTGAACGCCTCAAAAACAAGATCTGGTATACATCGCGGGGCTTATGCCCTAAAAAATATGAAAAACGTTCTCTTGGAACATAATAGTCCAACCTATCTAAGATCGGGGCCTATTGGCCCTGCCATAGTGAACGACGACGTTGGCCAAACGCCAAAAATGTTGGACCCATGTCTGTGGCACCCCCACTACATGAGGTTGCATAGAAGGTAGGATATCTTTGATATCTACCATAGGAATTATGCGAGTGAGTGTGGTGAGGTTCCACTCCACCCATCTCAAAACTCTCTCAGCCTCTTCGGCTAGAGGTACCCCTACGAATACTGGTCCATCGGCTGCTACTGGTCCCACCTCTGGTCTAGGATGTCATCGATTCCTAGTGAAGTTTTTTGGGTGCACTGGTCCTAGATTTGTACATAACATATACATAGATGTCAGGACTATGATGCATATAAAAATTATATATATAAAAGAAACTAAAAATCAAATAAATTTAAAAACATGTACCTATCTCTCCTCACTCCTCTCCGGGAGGTACGGGCATGTTCGGATATCTGGAGAAGTTGATTCTATCATAGGAGTAGTCCTCTATCATTGGAATTTGTCGTGCCCACCAATCGAAGAATTTTTCATCGAAGGCCTCTATGGTCCTCCCTCCCCCCTTTCATGGAAGTAGTTCTTCCCATCTACATACAGCTGGGAAGGAGGCCACATACCCACGTACAGTCTCTTTGGGACTCAGATTAGGCACCCTATCGAAGAATAACAATCATAGGATGGTGCCAAACCTGAAGTTCTTGTTTCTACTCTCTCGGGACTCTGTCAGCTTCCTCTTCATGCAAGTGAGCATGGTTGTGATCCAGTCATAAATATGTGCCTCCAGTCACTGAATTACATAATGCATTTGCGCCCGGGAAGCCTGGTGTAGGGCCGCGGATCCAGTGATCCTCCCAATAAGCAATAGGATCACCTTTAGTGACAGGTTGGTGATCTTTTTGATGGGAACTTGATAACCTACTTTCTCAGTGTCGGCTTCACAATGCATCCTGATGTAGTCTTGAATGTTGAAAGGCCTAGGGGGAAAAGTGCACAGATTGACTGGTTCCCCTCTCCTCGAGAGGCTAGTCAAGAAGTATATGTCCTCAGTCATTGGAGTCAATTAATTCCCCTCTATCATAAATTCCTTTTCATATGGATTCCAATAGTCTACCAGGGTGTTCAATAACCTGGGTTGTGCCCTCATAAACAGGCACCGAAAGAACTTCCACATCCCACACTTTTCAATGTAGCAATGGCAGCAGGGTCCTCATCAACCAAGATATCAATATCCTCGTGTTCCCTCTCCCTCCAGTGGACATACATCATGTTCCATGACAGTTGAAATGGGAGTTAGCTCTTGCATTTTTATTTTTTCCACATTGTTGAGGGCGTACGCAGGTTGTTTTGGTCACAGTCGCGTATGTACGCAGGAAAACTATTTTCTGCCCAAGTACATACACAGGTTTTCCTTGGACAACCCGCATACACGTAGGGCCTCCCTTTTTTAGGAGAGTGTGCCCCCCAAAAAATAAAAAAGAATGCACAAAATAAGAATGGAAATGTAGGAGGGATGAGTTTGTACTTACTTGGTCTGATCGAAAGTTCGTTTCATCCTCTGAATCTCCCAGAATCAACTTATTTAGAAAAGGGGTATTTTTTACCTTTTGGTTAATTCTAAATTGCAATGGTGAAAATGAGTGATCAACTTCTATTTATAGACTTTTTGGCCATTTTTGCCACTTTTTTGACCCCCTTTGTCATTTTTTCTAGCTTGGAAATCATTTAATTCCATTCTTGAGTTTCTTATTTGATGTTATGATAAACTTCACTTTTTGGTTTGGGTAACTTTTGGGGAGGTGGGTCACTTTTAAAGGTCCTTTGGTAAAAGTCATTTTTTCCAACTTTTTGCATATAAGTCAGGATTACACCACCACTTTTGACATCTTGTTGTCTTTTCTGCTTTGCCATAGGATCGATCCCACCGAAATGTGATATAGAACCATCATTGCTTCTTTAGAAGTGTCGTGATTAGGTGGTAGAGCCTACCTTTACATGGCTGCCCTAGATAGATCCTTGTTCCATTTTGGTGTCCATGCTGTCTATAATGACTTTAGGCTCAGGATTCCTTGTTAGTCATGTCATGATTATGATATTTATCCTCATTTGTATGATGCACCATCACTCTCGGCCTCACCCTCGGGACTCCCAAAATGAGAATGCTTTTTTTTCTTTCAAGCTCTCTTTGAAAATCCGAAAGAAACATCCAACAAGACTATATTTATGCTTTTCGATCTTGTCTAGATTAACCGAGAAAAGTAACCTTCTAGAGTCTTCTTTAATCCCTTTTCAAACTCTCTAAACATGAAAATATTGTCGAGCGATCTTGTTTTCATTCACGCTCGCCAAACTCAAATTTGAAGGCACATCTGTCCGATGGTCTTTTACCCCTTTTTCAGTCTGGATGGTCAATTTTATGAACAAAGGTATACTCTAGGAACTTCAGTTAGCTAGAAGAGTATTCTCAAGTATAATTTTAACCCCTTTTTCGGGCCTAAGGGACTAAATTTATGAAAAAGTAACATTCTCCTTGGTTTTGGTTTATCACCTTTTCCAGGCCTTCGATATTACCTATGAAAAAGGAACCCCCATGGAGTCCATAGTTAGGCTCTTTTCAGACTCCCTAAAATTGAAAAGATCGTTGAGTGACCTTGCTCCTTCACACTCGCTAAATTGGTACAGAAGAACATCCACTGGCATGAGTTTACCCCTTTTTCCATCTTGTGGATTATAGAGGAAAAAGGTACATCTCGGGAGATTCGTATCACCGAGAGAGTTATCCTCAGTAACTTTTATACTCTTTTGAGCTAAGGGGACTAAAATCAGAAAAAGAATGCGAGTCCATAGTTAAGCTCTTTTCAGACTCCTTAAAATTGAAAAGATTGTCGAGTGATCTTTTCTTTTTCACACTCATTAAAATGGTTTTGAATAGATGTATTTTCGGTGCAAGTTTGCCCCTTTTTTGAACCGACTACACTATCTCCGAAAAAGGTACCCCTTGGAGCCTTCTTTTATGTTTTTTTCAGACTCTCTAAAAATGAAAAAACTATCGAGCTTACCTTCTCTAGTCTCATTAAGAATTCATTGAAGGGGGTTTCATTGTGTCTTACTAATATCATTTGCATCTCTACGTATTTGTCCTAATTTCAGCTTCAAGTTGCTCTCAACTGAACCTTTGAAGCATGCCTCATATGTAAGCCTTGTAGCACTTTGCCTCTGCGACCTGACACCTTGAACCATGGAGGAATTTTCCCTAAGTGTCCTTTTCCTGCACATGTCTCCTTTCTCTAAGAATTAGTGTGTTCCTTGCACCTGGAACTAGTATGCTTTCTTGTGACACTCATTCCTCCTTTGTAACGTAGCATTATTTTATTCTTTTTCAAGATCTTTAAAAAAATGAAAAAGACAAAAAACAAATACCCAAAAAGAGGGGATGGGAAATATATATTCTGTTTTGGTAGAACAATGAGTCGCCCTTGGACAAATCACATCCTTTTGCTTGTTTGTAAAGCATTTGGGATCTAATATGACCTTAGGAATTTGTTCTCGCTACAGAGATTTGTGTCCTCCTCCGTTTGGTTTCTCTTCTAAACACTTGGAGAGTTTAATGTTGCCTCGTGCATTATGAACTTATGTCAATGTCATGTTGCCTGAGTATGATCATGTTTCGTGCTTTTGTCCAAGGGAATTTTCACCCAACCTAAGTCGACCTTTCTGTAGTTTGTCTCTTGACCTCATGACCCAACCATCCCAAAATTCCAATCAAGTCCTTGTTTGAAATCAATGAAGTTATTTTCCTGATCATCGAGATCCCCTTGTCTTTTCTCGGTGATTCGTTGAAAACCTTTGGGTAGTGAATTCATACACTCACATTGTACTCCTACCTGAGTTTTGAATATCTTGAAGTTGTTTCTCAAACTCTAAAGACCTCATATCTATCCATCAGGCGTTATTGGCTTCTTGAAGATGCATACCATACTTGTATATATTTTATTTTAAGATGTAGATCCATTGTGTATTGCTCATTGATACACTTCATATAGCTATATGACATGGATCTGTAGTGTATTTGATTGGAAACCATGATTTATTTCATCAAGATCATGGGTATGCCCGCCTCAAAGAGACAATTGTTATTTTTGTAGATGACACCTCTCGAACTTTGGTCCCGGGCTCACTCGTTTCATACATTGGTGAATATTTTGTAATGTATTTTGGTCATCATATGCTCTTCCAACCTCACACATTAGGGGGCATCTGTTGTAACCCTAAATTTCTCTACACATGCATACCTGGCCTTTGGCCCTCTTACTTGCATTTTTTTCCAAGCCACTATTGAGTTGCTTCTCCAAAAAACCCATTTTTTGAATATGTACACATCCTGCACCAATACTACTCACGTATATACACTTGCTGCACCTCTACATCCTGCATACATACACATTCTGCACCACTACATCCTGCATATACTTGCAAAAGTTGGAAGGAATTCATTGAGATTACGAGCTATTGGGTAGTTTCCCAACTAATCCACCGCTTATAGCCCGTCACCCAACCAAATAAACATCCTTTTGTCATATAAAAGGAGGTGTTGGGATCTCATTTGACATATAGACATAAGAATAGTGAAAATCTACCCATTTCGCATCCCCTCCTTGCCCCAAGTAATTGCATCTCTTTTGTGAGAATTGCCTCAACATTCCCCAATTATCCCTTCTTCCTCCATCAGAACCCATTCACTTCCTAAGAAGAGATCAGAAGGTTGAGAGGAGAATCCATACAGAGGTGCACTTTGAGCTTGGTGAAGAGGAGCCCAGACCAGGTTCGTGGAGCAGTAGTCGGCTTTGGTTGTAAAGGTATAATCATTGAGTTATTAATAAAAGAATTACTTTTCCTGTCCCAAATCATGGTGTATTGAATTATTTTAATGGTTTATGTTTTGACATTCTAACATATAACCCTAATTTGTATATGAATATCATGCTTGTAGCTTTCTGTTTTTATATCTTTGAATGCAGGCCGGCCTTGGGAGGAGGCATGCAGTTAGGGAATCTTTCAAGCGCGAGGGGATCATCATCGGACGCGAAGTAGAGGTATAGTTACCCGATCCCTCTCATATTTTATTTTCTTGTATGAGTTTTGGTATGTTTGGGGTAGTTAGAGAAGTAGTTGACTTTTAGATGGTTAATTGATCTGCCTACATTATGAACCCTAGTGTAGTCATAGGGGGGTTTTTCCTTCTAGCACCCACTTCCCTCGAAATGTCTAGCAAAGGATAGCCAGAAAATATCATTATCGAGATTCCATGGATTATTAGCTATAGTGAATTTATCAATAATAATGATTATCTTCCATACAACCACAATTCTCACATAATTCATGGTTGTAGCTTTGCATAATTCAATTATAGTATGCTCACATCAATTTGTTGAGGGTTAAGTCTCTCAATTTCCTCCAACCAAATTATATTTCACAAAGTAATTTGAGCTCTTGATAGTTTGGTCTCTCTGTTAATTCAAACGACACCCAAACATTCAAAATCTCTCCTCAAAACCTTGAACCATATGATAGTTCAATTACATGGAAAAAGGTATAACTTAAATTTGCATGGCATGACGGGACCATGTATCATTATGAAGACTCACGTGGCTCCTTAAACGTTTGGTTACCAATTAAATTTTTTGTCTTATATCCATTCGTCATGTACATACACAATACTGAACTAGAGATCAAAACTTGGGTATTGTGATGCAGGAGCATCGTAAGCGAGCCAACAAAGCAAGCACAAAGGCAAGGACAACTGGAATTTCACTAGCACATATTTTGAGACATTTTGAATTTGAATGAAGGAACATTAATGTAATAGTTAGGAGAATGTATTTTCATTTATGTTTTTGATATTGTAAATAGATCTTGAGCATTGCTCTCATCTGTCCAATATGGAGGAATTTAATTATAATGAATGTAAATTAGATAGATTTTAATTCCGATTAGATAGCTTAGAGTGGTAAGAGGGAAAACTCATAAAAGGAACCCTCATATGTATTGTTGAGATAAAAATTCTCATTGGAAGCTGTAAAGATGTAAAGAGAAAGAGAGCATAGAGAAGAACAAAGATTGTAGGATGGTATAAGCAGATAGTTTTTTCTATTGAACCATGTATAGGAGCACTGGCATTAATATAAAAATGCTTTGATTCCATTTCATGGTGTTGTGGTGGTCGTTGTTTACATCTATTTTAATGGTATGCTTACAGTTTTGCTTATGTTCTCTGTTATGCATTTGTCTTAATGTTATGTGTGTGTACGCTCTTGATTTCATGTTGAATGTATGAAGTCTGTGAGAGGAGAAGTATGAGTTTCAATTGTTTCTTGTCCTGAGGATTCCTGCAAGGAGTGTAGTGAAGGTCTGCATAGAGTGCGTTGACAGGGTTTTGAGTTTTATCTCAGAAAATCTCAGGGGGGATACCATTGTTCTCATACCAGCTGGAGTGCAGGTATCGTACAAAGATGTGCAAGGTGTGCACCAGCAAGTTGAAGTCTTAGAATTTTCCAACCGAGGAGAAATGTTGGAGAAATGTTGTGGAAAATGAGTGCATGGAGTTGAAGAGTGAAATAAACAGGGGTTATTGTGAATGCCACAAGGTGTGTGTGCATGGATTCCTTAGATTCCAGGAGTTACAGTGAGATTCCAAATTTAGAAGGGTTAGAACCTTTGAAGTGTTCAAAGGAAGAATGAGGTCCAGAATCACCTTGCAAAAGATAATATCAGAAGGAGATATGCCAAGCTATTTGGCCAGGAGTCTTTGAGAAGTTTGAACAAACAATCAAAATTCTCAGAGGGAGAATTGCGAAGTTCTGTGGGTCATTTGATCTTGCAGACCAGCGAGAAGATTAAGGCTGAGTTTATTTCAAAAATCATAAGCTCAGGAGGGATAGTGGTTGTTGGATCCAGATCAACGAGTGTCATTGATCGCATGCTTGAATTCGCCATTTCAGAAGTCGGGGCATGGAGGACATTGTGACTCAAAATTGAGAGTTGTGAAGTCCCAATTAGTGAAGTCCCAATAGAATCAGGACCATCAGATCATGGGAATCTCAGAGTTGTCGATTGTGATGAGGAATCATCGTGATTTTAGCTATCAGTGAAAGGTGTTATTGCATTGAAAATCGTCGGTACACAAAATTATGAACTGTCGAAGGATTTGGCCCCAGATCACAGTCGGGGGTCACATCAATTAAATTCAAGGGAGGAGTTAAAGGACCCGTTATCCTTTTAGGGTTTCAGGGATTGATGAGTTAGAGGGACTCACATCAGTGATCGCAAAGCTGTGAAACCTGATAAACCATTTGGGTGAAAAGTGTGGTCACATCAGCTGGTCACATGGATGAGATTTGGCGCTTGGTGCTTATTCGCACAGGCATAACTTCTAGGAAGGACCTGTGGATAAACACTTGTGTGTGGAATATTCCCATGGGGAATCAAACCATTATTCAGACTCAAAGGGGAGATTAAGAACGATCCTAGACCAAGAGGTCTTGCAGAACCTATTGAGGTAGGGGTGCTATGTCAAGTGGTATCAGAGCTTACAACTACTGTTTTCTATAGACGAGAGGAGACAGAAGGCAAGTTTTGATTTGAATTCCTCTTGAACATATTTGAAACAATGACACCCAGAAGACGTCAAGATAGACCAATGCCCAATCCAGCTATGGAAAGGGAGATGAGAGAAATCTGTGCTCGATTAGATGTTATGGAAACAACATAGAGACAGACAGTTGATGCTAGAGATGTCAGTGAGGCTGAAAGTGAAAATGAGGCTGGAGCTAGAGAAGAAGTCGTAGTCAAATATGCTGTAGAAGAATGTCTATTCAGATTTGTTGCAAGAATAGGTGCCAGGGAAAATATGGATAGTCCGATGTATGAAGGAAACTTATACATTGAAGAGCTGCTAGATTGGTTTAGAGCTTTGGATAAGTACTTTGATTATGAAGATATCGAGGAAGATAAGAAATTCAAACATGTTGTCACTAGACTCAAAGGGCATGCAACACTGTGGTGGGATGAACTACAGGTGACAGGCATTGCAAAGGCAAGCAAAAAATAAAAAATTGGGATAGAATGGTTGCAAATATGAAAGCCAAGTTTATACCCCTAGAATACCAAATTAACTTGTTTCGAAGAATGAAGAGTTTGAGACAGAAGGGAATGACAGTGAAGGAGTACACTGAGGAGTTCTACAGATTAAACATTAGAGATGGTCATCATGAAAATGATGATGAGAAGGTCGCCAGATACATGAATTGTCTGAGATATGACATTTAGGATGAGATGAGCATGATGACGATTAGAAATGTGGAAGATGCTTATCATATTTCTCTGAAGGCTGAAGAGAAATTGGCCCGAAAACAAAGTCAGGGAGGCAGAGGTAGAAGTGAAAGCACAGGAAAAGAAATTGCCCAGGCCAAAGAACAGAAGCCTAAGGAGTAAGAAAAGAAACCTCATACTCACCCAAAAAGAGGAGGAAGTTCACAGAGAAGACAATCTACTGACAGAAGTACTTTTCCACGAGCTAGAGGAAGAGGAAGAGGCAGAGGTGGTGAGATAAAGTGTTTTGTCTGTGGAAAAATTGGACACAAGTATTTTGAATGTCCCAATAGGAAAAGAGATGGAGGTGAAGCTCACATTTTAGAAGCGCAGAAGAAAAATGTTGAGGCAGAATATGTAGAAGGTGGAAGATCCTTAATGATGAGGAAAATTCTCTTAAATCCAGAGAAGGAGATAGAGAATCCAGTCCAAAGAAATAGTTTGTTTAGAACTTATTGAAATACCAAGGACAGGGTATGCAAGGTAATTATGGATAGTGGAAGCATAGATAACTTAGTATCCACAGAAATGGTGGAAAATCTAGAATTGGAGACAGTTAAACATCTGAGCCCATACAAGGTTTTGTGGTTGCAAAAGGGACACCAAGTAACTGTCACTAAACAATGTTTAGTTGAATTAAAGATAGGGAGATATAAGGATGAAATTTTATGTGATGTTATACCCATGGATGTCTTCCATCTTTTGTTGAGTAGACCGTGGAAATATGACAGAAATTTTGTTCATGATGGGAGAGGGAACGCTTACACCTTAGAGAAGAGTGGTAGGACGCATATGTTTCTACCAATTAAATATGAGAAGGTGAAAGAAGAAGAAAACAATACTATACTTCTCATGAGTGGGAAGGAACTTCTTGATGAAGTCAATAAAGAAGAAGACATGAAATTTGTCGTGGTTAGGAAACCCAGATTCATTTTGACAAGTACTTAGATAAACGATCTACCGGAGGAAATTCAGGAAATGCTGGAGAATTTCGTTGATATAGTGGTGGATGATTTACCTTGTTCATTGCCACCCATCAGGAGTATAATTCATAACATTGACCTTATACCAGGAGAAATTTTACCAAACAAAGTAGCGTATAGATTGACACCACAGGAGAATGAAGAAGTCAAGAAGAAAGTCCAGGATTTGATGGAGAAAGGATTGGTTAGAGAAAGCTTGAGTCCATGCGTTGTTCCAACAGTGCTAAGTCCAAAGAAAGATGGTCGATGGAGAATGTGTACAGATTCAAGGGCTATAAACAAGATCACCATCAGGTATATATTTCCTTTACTGAGGATGGATGACTTGATGGATTGCTTAAGTGGAGCAAAGTTTTTTTTCAAAAATTGATTTGAAAAGAGGATATCATCAGATTCGAATGAGAGAAGGTGATGAATGGAAGACAACATTCAAAATGAATGAAGGACTGTATGAATGGATTGTCATGATGTTTGGTTTGACGAATGCACCCAGTACTTTTATGAGATTGATGAACGAAGTCTTGAAGGATTTAATTGGGAAATTTGTGATTGTGTATCTTGATGATATACTAATATTTAGTAAGACTGAGGAGGAACACTTGAGACATTTAACTCTAATAATGAGGAGGTTGCAGCAAGAGAAGTTGTTGATAAATTTGAAGAAGTCATCTTTCATGAGGAAAGAACTCATTTATTTGGGGTTTGTGATCTCTTCGAATGAGTTGAAGATGGATCCTGAAAAAGTAAAATCAATTAGAGATTGGCCATCCCCAAAGAGTATCTTTGAAGTTAGAAGCTTCCATGGATTGGCTAGTTTTTACAGGAAGTTCATCAAAAATATTTGTGGGATATGTGCACCAATGATGGAAACAATCAAGAAAAGACATAAATCTTTTCATTGGATAGAGGAAGCAGAGAAAAGTTTCAAGTTGTTGAAAGAGAAAATAACTAGACAACCAGTTCTAGTTCTGCCAGATTTTAGTAAGACATTCCAAGTCAGATGTGATGCAAGTGGATTTGTGATTGGAGCAGTCTTGAGTCAAGACAATAGACCAATTGCATACTTCATTGAGAAGTTGAACGATGCCAAAGTGAAATATTCCACGTATGATAAAGAATTTTATGCAATCATATAGGCATTAAAGATGTGGAGGCACTACTTGATTCTGAAAGAGTTTGACTTGTATAGCGATAACCATGCTTTACAATTCATAACTCGATGGGAAAAATTGAACCAAAAACATGCGAAATGGGTTGAATATATGCAGAACGTTACTTTTGTTATAAAACACATTTCTAGAACTGTTAACAAGGTTTTTGATGCATTGAGCAGGAAATGTTTGATTCTGTAGGAGTTTCGTGTGAAGACCTTAGGTTTTTATAGATTCAAGGACATGTATAGAGATGATCCATATTTTAAACTTTCTTATGAAGCATGTGAAAATCCATTTCTCAGAGACAGAAGCCAATGGACTGAATACTTGGTTCAGGATGGACTATTATTCAAGGGAAACCAATTGTGTATTCCGAAGAGTTCTATGAGAGAGAATCTTCTGAAGGAAAAACATAGTGGGGTATTGGATGGACATTTTAGCCATGAAAAAACGTTTGCACAACTGAACAACTTATACTATTGGCCAAGGATGAGGACAGATGTCAAGAAATTCATGAACAGATGTAGAATTTTCCAACACACAAAGGGGAAAAGACAAAATACAGGATTTTATCAACCATTGTCAGTACCAGAGAGGTCATGGGATGTGATAAGCATGGATTTTGTGTTAGGAATTCCAAGGACACAGAGGGGTTGTGACTCCATATTTGTGGTAGTCGATGGATTTTCAAAAATGGCACATTTCATTCCATGTAAGAAAACTAGTGATGCAACTCACATTGCAAATCTGTTTTTCAAAGAAGTTGTTAGACTTCATGGCTTACCCAGGAGTATTGTTTCGGACAGGGATACCAAATTTGTTGGTCATTTCTGGAGGACACTGTGGAAGAAGCAGGGGACATAATTGTCTTTTATCTCAGCATATCACCCTTAGACAGATGGATAGACCAAGGTAGTGAACCAAAGTCTGGGAGATTTATTGAGGAGTTTAGTAGCTAAACATTGCAGTCAGTGGGATTAGATTCTTCCGCAAGTGGAATTTTCATATAATGATTCACCTAACAGAAGAACAGGATAGAGATCATTCCAGATAACGTATGGAATGCAGCTGAGAGGAGTATTTGAATTGAGAGACTTAGGGCAAATCAAATTCAAAAATGATGGAGCAGAGGATTTTGCAGCAGAGATGCAAGAGCTCCACAGCAAAATCAAAGAGCGGTTAAAGAATTCTAACCAGAAATACAAGCGCAGAGCAGATCAACATAGGAGAGAACTTCAATTTGAAGTAGGTTATTTGGTTCTGGCACATCTCAGAAAAGAAAGGTTCCCAAGGGGAACATACAATAAGATGAAAATGAAGAAAATTGGACCGTGTAAGATTTTGAGGAAATTTCAGGCTAATGCTTATGAAATAGAATTACAGGATGGGGTAGGAATATCACCCATATTCAATATAGCGGATTTGTATCCTTACAGAGAATATGAAATAGAGGGATCAGAGAATCAAAAAGAGGTTCAGTGGGTCAAACAGTTGCCTGTAGCTGAAAAGCCACAGATGGAAAAGATAATTGATCAGAGAGTTGGAAAGAAGACCCGAAGGAAGTTATACTTTGAATATTTGGTCAAATGGAAAGGACACCCGATTGAGGATGCTAGTTGGGAAAGTGAAGAAGATATCCAAAGGCATGGAAAGATAGTACAGGAGCTCATGAACATGAGTTCATGAATTTTTCAACCAAGGGAGTATGATGCAGGAGCATCATAAGCGAGCCAACAAAGAAAGTGCAAAGGCAAGAACAATTGGAATTGCACCAGCACATATTTTGAGACATTTTGAATCTGAATGAAGGAACATTAATGTAATAGTTAGGAGAATGTATTTTCATTTATGTTTTGGATATTGTAAACAGATCTTGAGAATTACTCTCATCTGTCGGATATGGAGGAATTTAATTATAATGAATGTAAAGCAGATAGCTTTTAATTCTGATTAGATAGCTTAGAGCGGTAAGAGGGAAAACTCGTAAAAGGCACCCTCATATGTATTTTTGAGATAAGAATTCTCATTCAAATTTGTAGAGTTGTAGAGAGAAAGAGAGCATAGAGAAGAACATAGAGTGTAGGATGGTATAAGAAGATAGTTGTTTCTATTGAACCATGTACAGGAGAACTGGGATTAATATAAAAATTCTTTGATTCCATTTCATGGTGTTTTGGTGGTCATTGTTTACATCTATTTTAATGGTATGTTTACATTTTTGCTTATGTTCTCTGTTATGCATTTGTCTCAATGTTATGTGTGTGTACTCTCTTGATTTCATGTTGAATGTATGAAGTCTGTGAGAGGAGAAGTATGAGTTTCAATTGTTTCTCGTCCTGAGTGTTATCACTCTATAATTTCTTAGGCTGAGGGGGAAATTGACAAAGGTAAATGTTTCAACCGCTTGGAGTCTTGGATCTAGCCCTCCAAGACTCAAAGAGGGCTCTCTCTATTCTCTTTAACTTGCTTTGTATGGGATAGATGTTAGGCTAGCTATGAAAGTATGGGGTCGGATTTTTTGAAATATTTATATGAGGGTTTGGTTGACAAGTTTCTCAGCTCACCATTGGGCTATGGGGTCTGTTTATAAGGTAAGGATCAACTCAGATCTAGAGGTAAATGTCTCCACAGGGAAATATAGTAACAATTGTTGGATTGTCTTAGATTTAGTGCATATGAATGGGGTGAAAAGGGAGAGATCCACTGAAAAAAGGAGTAGTTAAGAATTCCTTTGTAAAGATTCAGATGAATAACATATAGATTATTGAAAAATTGGGCAAAGAGTATGCATACATAAATTCTTCTCCATTACTCTCTTTCAATAATAAGAAATGAAAGTGCGTGAATGACAGCAAAAATATAACTAAAAACAGAAAAGGAACACACCACCAACGCTCCTACACAAGAATCATGTAAATGCACTTCTCTATTACTGGTTAATCATTCAAAAAGTACAAACAAAACCTCCTGAAATAGCAAGGCCTACATTCCACCAAAAAAAAAAATCAACCCCCTCACAGTCGAACCCTCTCTTCATATTTTACAAGTGCATATATAGAAAAAATGCCTCAACCTTCAAAAGACTAGAGCTCTATCTCTACTTTCTAAAAATAGAAAATAGTTACCATTATCTTGACACCTGTAAACTATCTCCTAAAACAAACAAAACAATAAATTAAAGGAAAAACTAAATTTGGAAACTATTTCTTGGTTGTCACGAATTTGCTGGAAGGTGCCTCGAATGCATTACATTTTTGGATCTACCGCAAATGCTCCATCTAAATTTTGTGCCTTGACTGCCAGCTGTATTGAAAAGGATGCCCCAAAAACAGGGACACTCTGCCACATAAACTGGAAGGAATCTCCTTCAATTGTTACCTCAAATTCTGGACAATTATCTAACTACTGACTTCACACCTCCAAGTGCCACTATTATTTAATCTATCGAGTTGGTGTTTGGATGAAAAGAAATACCTTCAAATGTCTTCAAACAATGATAAAATCCTTAAAAACTTGCAATTTAACTGCTTAATTTAGTTGGGGTTTCATCAGTACTTCCTTTGGATGATTTTCTGCCAGACATATATGTTAATCTTCTACCTTCTTTGAGCTCAATACCATACATCTTGATTTGATATGCCAAATTTATATAGGTTGCAACTTTGCCTGAAAATAAAAAACCCAATCAAAATATGTTTATTGTTATTGTTTGCAATTCAAAACGTTGCCTACTCCTGGGTAATTTAAAGAGAATTTCCTTCCAAAGAGAAATTGAAAATTGGTTTTCTCTTATCAATATCAATAGGATAGTCAGTTGGTTGCTTCATCCCTATGCAAGACGTAAATGTTTCTGCAGTTTCTTTGAAAAGATTGTGCATTAGGTATGATAGAACATTATTACGGACACCATTGTCATTGATAGTCTTTCCAAGTTCTTGATGCAGCCATTGTCTCACAACTATTGTTTGTTGTATAAGTCTTTCCATTGATGTATAGCTAGGCAAGTTATCATGTGCCAAGATGGCTTGATTCAGTGAATCAGCTACACTTTGTCGATAGTCCATACTCAAAAGATAAAACGTGAGTGATTTTTCAGGCTCCTCACAAGCTAGAAGTGTTGTGCAATCTTCTAATTTGTCAACATATCTATCCTGCTTTCCAAAAGATGTTAGTTCATTCTGAGAAAACACCAAAGCCTCCATGCAATTCATCATGCATACAAGCTCAACAAAATGAAGACTCAAAAGATCAAAATGTGATTCCTTATTTTCCTGTAGGAGTTCAGGGGCAAGTTGGTTCGTAAGTTCTATGGCCTTCATGCTACCACCCAACCTTCTCTACAAGGCCCTTGTAAACCCTCTTAAATTCATTTGAATCTATAGGATGATAAAAGCTAGAATATTTCTTGTTCTGTGGATCAAGAAAAGGCTGTGTTGATCCAAGTGGATGTGCATCAGTAGATGGAGATGATACTTTGGGAGAAATATCCCAAGGTAAACTAGAGTTCGAAGAAGCACAATTGGGCATGTCTTTCAGACATTCTTTATGGGACTCCTCCAAAAGATTCTTTTCCTGTACACTGCTTAAGTTGCAAGATGACATGAACACACTAGACCTCCCCAATGCCAGATCTGTCGCAACAGGACTAGGATTAGGAGAAGACATTAAACATGGCCCTGGAAAGTTGCTTGGGAGTTCACATGAACGACCTCCAAAACTAGACTGGAGAACTTGTGCACGACCATTTACTGTTGCAGTCTGGGTAACTGATGATCTAGTAATCCCCTCAACTATTGTACCATTACTTTGTGTCAAAATAGGCATCACACTCTTGGACTGAGAAGGTGACCGCGATAAGGAGTCAAGTCTGAATGTGAATGTGTCTCTACCTCTATTTGGATCTTGAATTCCTGATTTTTCCACAGTACATTCAGTTTGTCTTCTGCCATTTGCATCAATTGCTTGACCAGATACTCGCAGGGATTCCTGAGATTGGTCGACCGAAATAAGTGGCCAAAATGCATGAAAATGGGGATGCAATGAATGACATTTTTCATTCCATTTCTTTTGCAGTTCCTCTACTTTCTGATTCCACATAAGCTCCCGATCTTTTGACTGCACCATATCTGTTCCTTTTGCACCATTAGCCAACTTTGCAATTTGAAGCCAATGAGGCAATGCTTGCTGCCCTTGATCAATTGATTTTGACTGTGGAGGGGTAGTAGAAAGCATATGGGCCTTCTTCTCCTACTCCATTATATTTTAATGTAACCCTTCGTGAACTGCGCATATCATCATGGTGTTTCAAACTTATACTTTACATTTTAATTCATGGATATTGAGATGTCAGACTTGTTTTTTCTTCCACGATTGCCCGATCTGACTGTTGTAACAGCCCTAGTAAGCAGTCGAGTAGCCGAGCCTCTCGCCATTTTCCTTTTCTGTAATGCATTTTACAATCTCCATTTGTGAGGGAAACAAGGGGATTGAGCATGAATTCAATGTTTTTACAACCCCAGCCCCCAGCCATGATAAACTTATGAATAATATGTCCATTTTCTATGACGACTATTGCAAACTGATCTTACATGCTAATGCTCCTCGTGGGCATATGCGGCCTGAGCAACAACAACGATATCGCATTGTTTGGACACCTATACAGTCACCTTGGTGCATGATTACCCTTTATGCATGTGTGCTTTCCCTGCATTTGACACCTGAGTTTTTTTTTGTTTGCCACCTGTGGATTTGATCTCGGGTTTTTGATTGTCCTATTGCTTGGTACCTTGCGTTTGGGCGTTCGCTTGCATGTTTGTTGTTGGCTTGTGAAATGGTGCTTGGTTGGCTTGGTTCAGCTCAATTTCGTATGTTGTTGTTAACACGTGTCTTGTGTGTGTTGTTGTGTGGCAGGTTGCATGGAGTTGAAGCGTAAACTTGGCCTCTGGGATAAGTTTTGATGAAAAACACATAAAACAAAAAACCAAAATTTAGGGCAGAAGCTCGAAAACCACTAAAGAATATGCCCCATGACGTGTCCATGGGCTAGAAAACTCGAAAAAATTTCAGAATGCCTGAGAAAAGACAATAATAGAAAGGCCAGGATGATAAATATGAATATCAGAGAGCCATTTTTTAATCTAGCTACAGGCTTTCGGTGGCTAGAGGTACACAAAAATTGGATTCTAAGTGACCGAAAGTTCTTTCTTTCGGTAGCTAACATAACATGAGACTCTACTCTTTAAATACTGAAAACAAAAACTCCTGTGTGATAACAAATGAGGTGAAATGAGAGATTCATGCCGCTTTTACATCTTTGTTGTGCGTCGTGAGTGAAAGCGTAATGCTTGAAATAGATGACAGTCAAAATATTGACTTCCCTATAATTATAGGGTCCTAACACTAAGGATTCATGCAAGGAATGCAATGAAGGTCTGAATAGAGTGCGTTGATAGGGTTTTGAGTTTTATCTCAGAAAAGATTAGAGGGGATACCATTGTTCTCATACCAGCTGGAGTGTAGGTATCGCATAGAGTCATGCAAGGTGTGCACCAGGGAGTTGAAGTCTTAGACTTTTCCAACCGAGGAGAAATGTTGGAGAAATTTTGTGGAAAAGGAGTGCACAGAGTTGAAGAGTGCAATAACCAGGGGTTATTGTGAATGCCGCAAGGTGTGCATGCAGGGATTCCTTAGATTCCAGGAGTTATAGTGAGAGTCCAAATTCAGAAGGGTTAGAAAATTTGAAGTGTTCAAAGGAAGAATGAATTATGGAATCACCTCACAGAAGCTAAGATCAAAAGGAGAGACACCAAGCTATTTGGCAAGGAGTCTTTGAGAAGTCTGAACGGATGGTCAAAATTCTCAGAGGGAGAATCACGAAGTTCTGTGGGTCGTTTGATCTTGTAGACCAACAGGAAGATTAAGGCTGAGTTTCTTTCAACACTCGTAAGCTCAGGAGGGATATTGGCCATTGGATCTGGATCAACAAGTGTCATTGATCGCATGCTTGAATTCTCCATTTCGAAAGTCGGGGCGTAAATGACGTTGTGACTCAGAATTGAGAGTTGCGAACTCCCGATTTGCGAAGTCCTGATAGAATCAAGACCATTAGATCATGGGAAGCTCAGAGCCGTCGATCGTGACAAGGAATCATCTTGATTTCAACTACCAATGAAAGGTTTTGTTGCATTGAAAATCATCGATACACGAAATTCTGAATTACCGAAGGATTTGGCCCCAAATCGCAGTCGGGGGTCACATCAAGTAAATTCAAGGGAGGAGTTAAAGGACCCATTAGCCTTTCGGGGTTTCGAGGATTGATGAGTCAGAGGGAATCACATCATTGATCTTGAAGACAAGAAACCCGATAAACCATTCGGGCAAAAAGTGTGGTCACATCAGCTAGTCACGTGGATGAGAGTTGGTACTTGGTGCTTATTCGCACACGCGTAACTTATAGGAAGGACTTGTGGATAAACACTTGTGTGTGGAAGATTCATGTGTGGAATCAAAGAGTCAATTAGACTCAAAGGGGAGATTAAGAACGATACTAGACTGGGAGTTTGTGTAGAACCTGGTGAGGTAGGGGTGTTGCATCATATTGCATTCCTCTCCCCCTATATTTTGCATTGTACTTGGTGCACATCACCATTATAACAATAAAACATTTCATCAATTTTTTTCAAAATAAATGTATATATGCCTCCTACATAGTGTCCTTTAGTCCCCATGTTGCTTCTTCATTCTTCAGCTTCATCTGCAATGCAATCCTTTTCTTTGCAAATTTTCATAGATGTTGGTTATATTGTACACAATGCATCTCCATTGGACAACTATCGGAATTTATATCAGAAATACCATCTAAATATAATGATCCAGAAAATACAGTGGTGACTATATCTATTAATGGTATTTCTTTGTCAAATACATGTATTGATTTAGAATCAGAAATAAATGTTATGACCATTGACACCATGTGAACAATGCAACTAAATAACTTAAGGCCAACAAAAACCTTGCTGGAATTAGTAGAAAAATCAGTCATCGGCCCAGCAGGAAGTCTAGATGATGTAAAAATCATCTTAGCTGCCTGGGAGTATATTGTGGAATTCTGGGTAATTCATCCAAAATACTCCAAACCTAGACATCCAGTTGTGCTTGGTCGACCTTGGTTGGCCACTGTTGATGCATTTATTTGTTGTCGATCTTAGGAGATGACAATTTCCAATGGGACCCACAGTCAGAAACTTATTCTATTTCCTCCTTCCCAACCAGCCACTGAAGTTCCTTTATGGTTGAAGAATCCCTATGGGCAGGAGAACAATGCTCAACTTTTTTTAACACTTGAGAAAGTAAAGGGAGTTCAAGAACAAAATGAACATATTTTAAGCCTATTTTTAGCTGATACAGAATGCATTGAATATCCTCAATCTTTTCCATAATATACACATATCTTCATTTCTGAATTTTAGGAGATATGGAATCCCTCTACTTCTACATTCTTCACTATATTAGCAATAAATGAAGGGAAAGAGTCATTTTTTTAGACTGTTTAAATCAGTCATGGAAAATCTCTATATATCAATTCTAGCTTGGAATCATATCAACAACAAAAATTGATCCAAATGATTCAAGGACAGTCTGGTGCTTTTGCATGGGATTACTCTGAAATGAAAGGAATTCACTCGGATACTTGTATGCACCATATTTACACTAATGATCAAATTAGACCTATTAGGAAACCCCAAAGAAGAATGAATCCAGACTTAAAAGATATAGTGAAAGAAGAACTCCAAAAAATCCTACATGTCAATTTTATTTACCCTATTTTAGATAGCAATTTGGTATCCCCATTAGTTATTGTCCCTAAGAAGAATGAAAAATGGAGGATTTTTGTGGACTTTAGAGAGCTAAACAAGGATACCTACAGAGATTATTTTCCTTTTCCTTTCATAGACTAGATCTTGGACACCTTTTCTGGGAAGATGCACTTTTCTTTCTTAGATGGGTTTAGTGGTTACAACCAGATCCAAATTACACCTGAATATTAGGAGAAAACCACAATTACTTTCACATGGGGTACTTATGCTTATAGGGCTCTTCCCTTTGGATTGTGTAATGCCCCTACCACCTTTCAGAGGGTTTTCCTGGCCATTTTTTATGATTTAACCCATGATTGTGTGGAAGTCTATATGGATGACTTCACAATATATGGAGATGATTTCCAACAAGCATTCGACAACTTGGAGAAAGTATTGATCAAGTGTAGAGAGACTAACCTTTCCCTCAGTCATGAAAAACCCATAATGATGCTCACTATAGGGATTGTCTCGGGCCATCATATTTTTGGTACTGAAATAAGGGTAGACCCTTCCAAACTTGAGATTATTTCTCAAATCAAAATCCCTAGCTCACATAAATAAGTTAGAAGCTTCTTAGGGAATGTTAGATATTATAGGAGGTTCATTCAAAATTTTACAAACTTAGTTTCCCCACTATTCAAATTGTAGGCAAAAGAGGTTGAATTCCATTGGGATGAACAATTCTAGATTTCTTTTGAAATTTTAAATAAAAATCTTTCAAGCGCCCTTGTTTTAATAGGGCCAAACTCATCTCTTCATTTTCATATCTCCGTTGATGCCTCATACAAATTTGGGGGTTTTTCTAGGACAAAGAGAAAACCAACTTCCTTATTATATCTACTTTGTCAGCAAAAATATCTCCCCTACCAAGGTAAATTATACTGTCACTGAAAAATAATTCTTATCAGTAGTCCATCCCATTAATAAAATCAGACACTACATAACAAGGTATGAGGTTTTGGTACACACAGAACACTCATACATTAGGTGTTTAATGAATAACCCTGTGAAAAATGCTAGAGTTACTAGATGGTTTTTATTATTGCAAGAATTCAATAATACTATCATTAACAGAGCTGGAAGAGATAATCTCCTTGTTGATTTCCTATCTAGACTTATTCATACAGGTGATAGTGCATCGGTGGATGACAATTTTCCGGATGAAAATATGTTTTCTATTTCTACTTACACTCCTTGATATCCAGATGTGGCCAACTATCTTGTAATAGGAAAGTTACCTCAGAATATGTCCCCCCGAGAAAAATAGAGAATTATTCAGCTAAGTGCAAATTATATGTGGCATGATGATTGTTTATATTGTACAAGGCCTGATTTGGTGATCAGAAAGTGTGAACAGGAGGATGATATGCATGAAATCGTCAAAGCCTGCCATGATGGTCCATGTGGAGGCCATTTTGCTAATAAGAGGAAAACATACAAAATACTACAGTCAGTATACTATTGGCCAACTATTTTTAAGGATGCAAAGAAGTATGTGGCCAGTTGTGACGATTATTAGAGGATGGGAAAACCAACTATAGTTGATGAGATGCCTCTCCAAGATTAGGTAGTAATTGAAACTTTTGAAAAATTGTCTTTAGACTTAGGAACTATTAACCCTATTTCTCTAAGAAAAAGGTACACACTGGTCTGTACATATTATGTTGCCAAATGGCTAGAGGATAAATATTTGTATTCTGCAAATGAACAATATGTTGTTGATTTTCTATTTGAAGAAATATTTACTCATTTTGGTGTTCCTCGAGAAATAGTGACACACCAAGGAACCCAATTTGCCTCCAATTTGGTCAAAGCCATTACTGAATAATATTATATTAAACATAGAAAATATTCACCTTATCAACCCCAAGAAAACGGACAAGTGGAATCAACCAACAAGGTGATAGAGGCTATTCTCACCAAGAAACTTCAATTACACCATAAAGATTGGGTTGATTAGTTTCCTGAGGCCTTATTGGCCTACAGAACAACTTGGAGAAACACAATAGGCCATACACCTTATGAATTGGTGTATGGGAATCAAGTGTTGCTTCCCATATAGTTTCAACTAAAAACCTCAAGGACTTCTATGCAATGGGGGATGGACTTATATGAAGCTCAAAAATAGAGGATATTGCAGTTGAATGAGTTTGATGAAATTAGATAGGATTCTCTTCAGAGGAATACACTCATTCAAGAACAAAGGACTAAATGGTATGATAAGTACATCAAGAAGAAGTCTTTCCAGCCAGGTGATCGGGCCCTATTGTATGACAGTAGGTTTAAGAATTTCAAGGGTAAATTTTCCACTCGATGGTTGGGACCCTATGAAGTAGATATAGTTTACGACAATGGTTCAGTTAAGATAAAAAATATTGATGAAGATCATATTTCCTTTGTTGTAAATGGACATCGATTTAAAGTTTATCATAAACCTCTTTTTAAAGAGGATTTTATCAAACATGTTCTTCAAAATTATGAAATGAAATTGGTAAGCAAGGGAAGCTCTCCTCCTAGTGATCCACCATTGTAAGTTTTTCTATGTGATTTAATTTAAGTTTGTACATATATGTATATAGGTGTGTTGTTAGATAGTGATTTTGTTGTTACTAACAAGAGAAAAAAATAATTGTGTTCTCATGTAGATAAACAATAAGGAGTACATCTGCCAGGTGTAAGTTTATTCCTTTATCCATCCCTGGTAGATTACTTATGGAAAACGAACCTAATGGAGTTTTCTTTAAGTTTTTTAGAATCCTAAAAATTGAAAACATCGGTGAGTAGGAACTAGCCCGGGCTCGAGAAAAATCCACGGGACAGTAGATGGAGTTTTCATTAAGTTTTTTAGACTCCTAAAAATTGAAAACACCGGCGAGAAGGAACTGGCCCGAGCTCAAGAAAAATCCATGGGATAGTAGATGGAGTTTTCTTTAAGTTTTTAAAACTCCTTAAAATTGAAAAAAATGGAGAGAATTAACTGATATGGGCTCGAGAAAAATCCACGGGACAATAGTAGTTAGGTTTTCCTTTCCAATAAAATGGAAGTGGCAACAGAAGTAGTGGTTAGTCTAGCTCCAAAAAGAGGAGGTTTATGCATCTCAACAGGAGGTTGTCCAGCTACAGTTTCCTTCTTGTTATAGATCTTGGATTCCAATCATTGAATTATTTTTCCTCATTTTATGAAACTTCCGCTGCAATTTCAACATTAATGTACCAGTGTGTTGTTTGTAGTTTTTCCATCATGATACTTCAGTAGAACAAATTCACATGCAACATAATTAAGTGTCATCACCTACTCCATCTTGACCCTTAGAACATTCTAAGATACAAAAATAATCCTAAAAGATTCCATTTTGAAGACTATAGATTCAAGTGCCTTATCAAAACTTCATCTGATACTAGAGAAAAACTTCATGTGTTCATCTGGTACTGGAGAAAACAATTTTTTGTGTTGATCTGGTACTAAGCCTGTGATCTGGTATTGATGGTGGAATTTTGGTAAAACGTTTCCTATAATTGATGTTTTACTTGTTTGAAAAAACACACTTCATGTAATGGAGGTATGAGCTCATTATTTTATTCCTTTTATTAAGAGTCATATTATTTATCTGCTAAATATATGGTTACTCTCATGAACCTTTGTTACCTTAAGCTGTTAAATCTCCCCATCATTATCTTCTTAAGTCTTAATGTTTATTCCCTTGTTTTTAAATTCATTTATGATGTATTCAAATCTCTTCATGGAGTGATTTTTGATATGATTGGGAAAATAACAATCATACCTTGAGAAAGATTGGTCCAGTTTGAAAATCTCTTGTCAAAGACTCTTGTTCATGTGATGTCAATTTTTTTATTATTCCACCTTCTATAACATTACATTGTTAATTATTGATTCAAACCATTGTTTTGGTGAATGTTAAACTTATGATTACCTTCTGGAAACATTGACATCGACTACTGCATAATGGTGAATTATGGTTAAATCGACCACATTCCCTGCAATCATTATGAAAATCAACGTGAATGGGATGTGACATTACTTCTAGATATGATCATCACATTATCCATGGATGCGATCCCTTGGCATAATTTATGAATTGTCCTTACCTCTCCATCATTCCAATGATTTTACCATTGCATTCTCATAAATTCTTTTCTGGATGGATTCTCCATCCAAATGAGCGTTATTTACCCATTCCACACTATACGACCTCCACTCTATTCATTCCTTGTATCAATTCATCTAGTTACTCTATCTCCGTCAAACTGTTTTTTCTACTATGTTCTAGTACGAAAACCTCTCCCTAATATTGTTTCCTATACTTATTTTGAGACCCATTTTCAAGTTGGCATGGCAGTTGATAGGAATGAAAATGTGTTCCATATTTACAGAGAGACGGAGGAATATCAAGCATGCAGAGAGAAATTTGAGAAGGTCGGTTGGGTTATTTTTCTAGAAAAATTCAAATGACATCATGAGGGAATGCCCCATGCCTTCTCCCAGAGTTATGATTGAGAGAGTGTCCAGTTGGGAGAACTAAAGTTAAAAATCATCGAAACCACCATAGCAGAAGCAACAGATTTACCCTCTACCGGAGAGAAATATTTCAAAGGTATCATCATTGATAAGAGGATCAGTCAAAAGTTTTTGAAGCCTGAACATATGGACCAAGATTGGACAAAAGGCATCTCTCGGAGATGGAACAAGGAGGAATATTGGACGATTCTTTTCATCTTACAGAGGTTTTTAACCTGTGAAGGGAGGTATGTTGTAACTTTCCTTTATCATTTAAGGTTGTTGTTGCATTTTGAGGGTGGACCAAAAATTGATTTTCCCTATTTTATTTGGATGAGTTTAAATAAATTGGTGAGAGGGGTTAAGTATGCCTCTAAGAATCCTGAAACCAGTCTCTATCACCATGGGTTGATGAAACTACTTCTTGTTCATGAGTTAAGAAAACAAGGCAACAGTTGGAAGAAACTCCTCACATAAAAATTTGCTCAAGAGGAGGTTTCTAAATCTATGGAATAAAATGTGACAGAAGAATGTAGTAAGGAGTCAGGCATAAAGAAGGAGAGCAATAAAAAAAAACTAAATAAGCCAAGTAATGAAGTAGATATTGTTGTCCCTAATTCATCGAAGTCTGTTAGAAAATCGAACAAGGGAAAAATAATAGTGTCAGAAGAACCTCTTGCGCCTAGGGTGAACCGATCATCCAAAACCATGAAACCTTTCCCAAAACTGTCCAATAAAAGAAAAACCCAAATTAGTGAGAAAAGGAGGAAGAAACAGAGGTATGGTAGTGATGCAGGAGAAATTGCAGATAGTGTTCTAGAAGTAATTATTAAATTACCTCAGAAGAAGGTTGGAGAATCGAAGAAGACCCCTCAATTGAGAGTTAAAGGTAAGAAGAAACTTAGAATCAATGAAGAGAGTTCTATGACATAGTCCTCTAGCAGAAAAACAAGAAAGACATAGAAAAAAAAATTACAAAGCCCATATCTGAGCCTAAAACGAACAAAATGAGACTGTTTGAGGAGGAAATTTCCATTCCTATTAGAAAACTCGATGAAGCATCGGGTCCATCATGAAGAACCACTCATAGCATGGCTAAACCTGTGACAATTCCTCATGTTCCTTCTTTTCTAGAGGATCCATTTGACATTATGACTTCACCAGAGGAAGAAGATATGCATGTAGCAACTATTAGTGAAACTGAGGAGTTAGTAACAGAGACTCTGAAGGATTTAAGGAAGGAATTTAAAGCTAGGAAGGAGGTAAATGAGAAAGAAGCACGTGAACCTATCGTTTCTTTGACCAAACATCATTTGGTATTGAAAGTTTTAATTCTTACAAAACAGAATGAAGAATTGAAGCACGAGGTGGAGGAGCATAAAGTTTGGGATAGAAACGTCAAGAAAGAAAATGCATAGCTGAAGGAGCATAACCGAAGGTTATAGGATGAGAATGATGAGGTCTATGCCAAGCTCAATAAAGTTCTATGACTAATATATTACACAAGATTTATTAATATGGAATTTAAGGATGAGGCTTCAAGTTTTGATATCTTAAAACCAAGCAATTAATGTTTAGGCAGGATGGAAGACAACACCAGTTATGAAATTTTGAGGACTAGTTTAGAAATGTTTGCATGAGTACATGCAATGACTTGGGCATGGGGGAAATTTTGGGTCTCCTCTTTGATTCCTCAAATTACATCATCTTTTCCTCTATCTTGACCAACTTTACCTCAGACATATGCACCATTTGCCTATTTTCTTCAAAGACATGTTTTTTAGCCATTCTTGTGTATACATGAGGTAACCTATGTTTAAATCATGATTTATGAGATTTCTTAATAATTGGAATTGAATAATTGATGTTAAATTCTCTCTAATTACCTTGGTTGATTCATTCATATCTTATGACACATTTCCTACTCATCTGGTACCTGTTTTGGCATTCATATGGTATTCAATTCATTCGGTACCTATTTATGTGCTCATCTGGTACCTATTTTGGCATTCATATGGTATTCAATTCATTCGGTACCTATTTATGTGCTCATCTGGTACCTATTTCAACGTTCATCTGGTACTCAACTCGTCCAGTACCTATTTATGTGCTATTATGGTACCAATGTATTTGGTTGTGCATGTCCAGTACCATTCTTCATGTTCTAATTGTGCGCGCCCACTACTAGTTATGCATCTACAGGATTGGGTGTTTGAACGAATTTTCTTTTGATGGTGGCGCAACACCCCTACCTCAGTAGGTTCTGCTTGACCTCCCAGTCTTTGGATATTTCTATTCCCTGAGCCGAAATGGCTCCTTGATTCCTATTTGGAATCTCAAACATCTATAACCACAAGTCCTTCTTAAAAGTTACACATGTGTGAACAAGCACTAGGTGCAAACCTCCACTCCACGTGACCAACCAGCATGACCACGACGTTCACCCGAAAAGGTGTTTTCTGATTTCGTGACTTGCAATTTGTATTGTGAGTCCCTCTAACTCCTTTGACTCCTGAAACCCCGAAATGGGTTAATGGATCTTTAACTTATCCCTTATGCCTCATCCATGTGACCTCATTCATGTCCTAGCTTGGAGTCCACCTTCAAGCATGTTGGGAGTTTGCAACTCGTGATTTCGTGATGCAACTCCTGTCCTTTCTCCTGAAGTCCAAACTCATGACTTCCTTGCTATGGATCGACAGTCCTAAAACCTCGATGATATGACGGTCTAGATTATATCGGAATTTCACATATCGAGATTTCGCAACTCAAGATATCCAAGTCACGATCTTCTCCACACTCCGACTCCCGAAATGACGAAATTAAAAACCACAAGATCAATGGGTCCTATTGATCCAGATCTAATGGTAACTATTCCTCCTGATCTTGTGAGTGTTGAAAGACACTCGACCTTAACTTCTCCTCTGATCCACTGGATCTAACGGTCCACGACGAATCAATAGTTCTCCCTCTGAGAATTTCAACCATCTGTTCAAGTTCTCGATGCTCCTGGACAAATAAATTGGTGTCTCCTTCTGAGCTTAATTTATGTGAGGTAACTCCAACCTCATCTTTCCTTCGAACACTTTGAAGTCTCTATCCCTCCTGATCTTGGTTCTTGCTGCAAACTCAAGGATTCTAGGGAATTCTTGCCCGCACTCTTCGCAGCTTCACAATAATCTATGATTATCTGAACTCTCCAATTCTATGCATTCCTTGCGATAGAAATCCTTCAACCACTCACTGATTTGGAGAAGTATAAGAATTCAACTACCTATGCACACCTTGCACGACTTTGTGCAGTACTTGCACTTCTGCTGGTATGAAAAACAATGGTATCTCTCTTGATCTTTTCTAAGGTAAAACTCAGAGTCTCATCAACGCACTCCTTGCAGACTTCCACTGCACTCCTTGCATGAATTCTCAAGAAGAGAAACAATTGAAACTCATACTCTCCCTCTCACAGACTTTATACATTCAACATGAAATCATATACATACTCAACATTGAAACAAATGCATAATAGTGCATATAAGCAAACTGCAAATATACCATTCAATAGATGAAAATAGCATTCATCACAACACCATGAGATTGATTCAAAGCATTCTTATATTAATTCAACCATTCCTATACATGGGTTCTATAGCAACAGATATCTACTTATACAACTACTACAGTCTCTATTATTCTCTTCCCTCCTACTCTCTTTCTCTATAGATCTACTTTTACAATTGAGAATAATGATCCAATACAATACATACGAGGGAGATTTCCAGAGTTATCCCTCCTACATCTCTAAGCTATCAAATCGAATTAAAGCCTATATCTACTTTACATTTATCACATTTAATGGCATACAACCGACAGATGAGAGAAATTCTCAAGATCTGTGTTACAATCTCTAAACCATAAATGAAAACATATCCCTTCTAGATATTACATTAATGTCTCATATTTTCAAATTCAAAATATCTCCAAAATACATGTTGGTGCATATCCAGCTGTCCTCCGCTTTTTCTTGCTTGCTTACGATGCTCCTGCATCAGATGGGTCCAAGGAATTTGTCGGCTAGAGAATCCTTTGTTTGTTGAAGACAACGATACACTTCGTCCTCATGTACTTCGTGTCATGAGTATGAATTTGTTTCTATGAAAAATGTTATATCAACCAATTTTAATATTTACGCAATCATTTGATGGTATCTGCAAGTATTGGTTGTAATGGATGTTTCTCTTTAATAGATACACATAGAAAGAATTAAGGATTGTTATTATGCATACTTGATTCCTGAGAAAAAATTTGATTGTACACATGTTGCTGAAGTAATGATATGAATTAAAGTTTATTGAATTTATGTGTGTGATCAAATCCTTCATTTTGTAAGTTTCTTTTAAATCTACCTTCTTGGTACGACAAGGGCCCATCGAACCAACCAAGGTAAGCTTCCTTGTATTTATCTATGTGATTATAATCATGGTTTGTGTGTGGATAAAACAATTATGTGTTTTGATCATAGTATCTAATTTTATTGTTGTTGTGTTTCAGTAAAGCATTTGACAAAACACGATATAGATTTGTGGTAATTCTAAGTGAGCATTTCTGAGTGCAATATAGATTTATGAGTAAATATTTTTTATTCTTGTGTGTGTGTGGACAGTCATTTGTTAGATTGAATTATTTAACATTTGTTTCTATTTTTCAAATACAGGAAAAATTAAGATCTCCATTTCTCTCCCTACATGAACCTATAATGGAGTATCTCACTACACCTAGTATTTCTTCCAGGATTGATTAGGTTATGAATGATCTTCCTTTTAAGAATGTGCAAAGAATTAATTACATATTGTTGTTACATTAGTTGTTACATGAAACAGAGTCAAAGTTCATCTTTCCCTTTCATGAGCTTGTAAATGAACATATTCATTACCTGAGCAAGAGCCTTTAAATCACATGCTTGTTGAGATTTTGTTTATGAGTTTTTCTTTCTGGTTTTTAAACTGTGTGAAGAATATTGTTAGAATATTGTGAAATAGAGTATTGGTTTTGGAGTGTTTATTATGTAGGATATACTCATCAGACATAGCAACTTATCTGTTATAGAAACATATAGTGCATCAACTCTATTGATTACAAAACTAGATTGACATATTAATTATTGCAATATATTAACCATATAATTGCACCAACACTTTCCATGGCATGTTCAAAACTATGGCATAAGACTTGACACTTCTACAACTTAACTCTCCATCTACGGTGGGGTTGATGTAATCATCCTTGTGTCTTGTGATCTTATAGATGTTTTTAATAACTAGACTCCATGCCTCCTCATCGATTGGATCATTGTATCTATATCCTTCATATGGATCCAGAGGGGAGACCACATGCAGGGTGTCAATTTCAAAGGACATCTACCTCTTTTTCAGATTTAGTATTTCATTATTGT
>ML780398.1:897151-915103 GCA_009831015.1 Picea engelmannii
AGGAGAACAATGCTCAACTTTTTTTAACACTTGAGAAAGTAAAGGGAGTTCAAGAACAAAATGAACATATTTTAAGCCTATTTTTAGCTGATACAGAATGCATTGAATATCCTCAATCTTTTCCATAATATACACATATCTTCATTTCTGAATTTTAGGAGATATGGAATCCCTCTACTTCTACATTCTTCACTATATTAGCAATAAATGAAGGGAAAGAGTCATTTTTTTAGACTGTTTAAATCAGTCATGGAAAATCTCTATATATCAATTCTAGCTTGGAATCATATCAACAACAAAAATTGATCCAAATGATTCAAGGACAGTCTGGTGCTTTTGCATGGGATTACTCTGAAATGAAAGGAATTCACTCGGATACTTGTATGCACCATATTTACACTAATGATCAAATTAGACCTATTAGGAAACCCCAAAGAAGAATGAATCCAGACTTAAAAGATATAGTGAAAGAAGAACTCCAAAAAATCCTACATGTCAATTTTATTTACCCTATTTTAGATAGCAATTTGGTATCCCCATTAGTTATTGTCCCTAAGAAGAATGAAAAATGGAGGATTTTTGTGGACTTTAGAGAGCTAAACAAGGATACCTACAGAGATTATTTTCCTTTTCCTTTCATAGACTAGATCTTGGACACCTTTTCTGGGAAGATGCACTTTTCTTTCTTAGATGGGTTTAGTGGTTACAACCAGATCCAAATTACACCTGAATATTAGGAGAAAACCACAATTACTTTCACATGGGGTACTTATGCTTATAGGGCTCTTCCCTTTGGATTGTGTAATGCCCCTACCACCTTTCAGAGGGTTTTCCTGGCCATTTTTTATGATTTAACCCATGATTGTGTGGAAGTCTATATGGATGACTTCACAATATATGGAGATGATTTCCAACAAGCATTCGACAACTTGGAGAAAGTATTGATCAAGTGTAGAGAGACTAACCTTTCCCTCAGTCATGAAAAACCCATAATGATGCTCACTATAGGGATTGTCTCGGGCCATCATATTTTTGGTACTGAAATAAGGGTAGACCCTTCCAAACTTGAGATTATTTCTCAAATCAAAATCCCTAGCTCACATAAATAAGTTAGAAGCTTCTTAGGGAATGTTAGATATTATAGGAGGTTCATTCAAAATTTTACAAACTTAGTTTCCCCACTATTCAAATTGTAGGCAAAAGAGGTTGAATTCCATTGGGATGAACAATTCTAGATTTCTTTTGAAATTTTAAATAAAAATCTTTCAAGCGCCCTTGTTTTAATAGGGCCAAACTCATCTCTTCATTTTCATATCTCCGTTGATGCCTCATACAAATTTGGGGGTTTTTCTAGGACAAAGAGAAAACCAACTTCCTTATTATATCTACTTTGTCAGCAAAAATATCTCCCCTACCAAGGTAAATTATACTGTCACTGAAAAATAATTCTTATCAGTAGTCCATCCCATTAATAAAATCAGACACTACATAACAAGGTATGAGGTTTTGGTACACACAGAACACTCATACATTAGGTGTTTAATGAATAACCCTGTGAAAAATGCTAGAGTTACTAGATGGTTTTTATTATTGCAAGAATTCAATAATACTATCATTAACAGAGCTGGAAGAGATAATCTCCTTGTTGATTTCCTATCTAGACTTATTCATACAGGTGATAGTGCATCGGTGGATGACAATTTTCCGGATGAAAATATGTTTTCTATTTCTACTTACACTCCTTGATATCCAGATGTGGCCAACTATCTTGTAATAGGAAAGTTACCTCAGAATATGTCCCCCCGAGAAAAATAGAGAATTATTCAGCTAAGTGCAAATTATATGTGGCATGATGATTGTTTATATTGTACAAGGCCTGATTTGGTGATCAGAAAGTGTGAACAGGAGGATGATATGCATGAAATCGTCAAAGCCTGCCATGATGGTCCATGTGGAGGCCATTTTGCTAATAAGAGGAAAACATACAAAATACTACAGTCAGTATACTATTGGCCAACTATTTTTAAGGATGCAAAGAAGTATGTGGCCAGTTGTGACGATTATTAGAGGATGGGAAAACCAACTATAGTTGATGAGATGCCTCTCCAAGATTAGGTAGTAATTGAAACTTTTGAAAAATTGTCTTTAGACTTAGGAACTATTAACCCTATTTCTCTAAGAAAAAGGTACACACTGGTCTGTACATATTATGTTGCCAAATGGCTAGAGGATAAATATTTGTATTCTGCAAATGAACAATATGTTGTTGATTTTCTATTTGAAGAAATATTTACTCATTTTGGTGTTCCTCGAGAAATAGTGACACACCAAGGAACCCAATTTGCCTCCAATTTGGTCAAAGCCATTACTGAATAATATTATATTAAACATAGAAAATATTCACCTTATCAACCCCAAGAAAACGGACAAGTGGAATCAACCAACAAGGTGATAGAGGCTATTCTCACCAAGAAACTTCAATTACACCATAAAGATTGGGTTGATTAGTTTCCTGAGGCCTTATTGGCCTACAGAACAACTTGGAGAAACACAATAGGCCATACACCTTATGAATTGGTGTATGGGAATCAAGTGTTGCTTCCCATATAGTTTCAACTAAAAACCTCAAGGACTTCTATGCAATGGGGGATGGACTTATATGAAGCTCAAAAATAGAGGATATTGCAGTTGAATGAGTTTGATGAAATTAGATAGGATTCTCTTCAGAGGAATACACTCATTCAAGAACAAAGGACTAAATGGTATGATAAGTACATCAAGAAGAAGTCTTTCCAGCCAGGTGATCGGGCCCTATTGTATGACAGTAGGTTTAAGAATTTCAAGGGTAAATTTTCCACTCGATGGTTGGGACCCTATGAAGTAGATATAGTTTACGACAATGGTTCAGTTAAGATAAAAAATATTGATGAAGATCATATTTCCTTTGTTGTAAATGGACATCGATTTAAAGTTTATCATAAACCTCTTTTTAAAGAGGATTTTATCAAACATGTTCTTCAAAATTATGAAATGAAATTGGTAAGCAAGGGAAGCTCTCCTCCTAGTGATCCACCATTGTAAGTTTTTCTATGTGATTTAATTTAAGTTTGTACATATATGTATATAGGTGTGTTGTTAGATAGTGATTTTGTTGTTACTAACAAGAGAAAAAAATAATTGTGTTCTCATGTAGATAAACAATAAGGAGTACATCTGCCAGGTGTAAGTTTATTCCTTTATCCATCCCTGGTAGATTACTTATGGAAAACGAACCTAATGGAGTTTTCTTTAAGTTTTTTAGAATCCTAAAAATTGAAAACATCGGTGAGTAGGAACTAGCCCGGGCTCGAGAAAAATCCACGGGACAGTAGATGGAGTTTTCATTAAGTTTTTTAGACTCCTAAAAATTGAAAACACCGGCGAGAAGGAACTGGCCCGAGCTCAAGAAAAATCCATGGGATAGTAGATGGAGTTTTCTTTAAGTTTTTAAAACTCCTTAAAATTGAAAAAAATGGAGAGAATTAACTGATATGGGCTCGAGAAAAATCCACGGGACAATAGTAGTTAGGTTTTCCTTTCCAATAAAATGGAAGTGGCAACAGAAGTAGTGGTTAGTCTAGCTCCAAAAAGAGGAGGTTTATGCATCTCAACAGGAGGTTGTCCAGCTACAGTTTCCTTCTTGTTATAGATCTTGGATTCCAATCATTGAATTATTTTTCCTCATTTTATGAAACTTCCGCTGCAATTTCAACATTAATGTACCAGTGTGTTGTTTGTAGTTTTTCCATCATGATACTTCAGTAGAACAAATTCACATGCAACATAATTAAGTGTCATCACCTACTCCATCTTGACCCTTAGAACATTCTAAGATACAAAAATAATCCTAAAAGATTCCATTTTGAAGACTATAGATTCAAGTGCCTTATCAAAACTTCATCTGATACTAGAGAAAAACTTCATGTGTTCATCTGGTACTGGAGAAAACAATTTTTTGTGTTGATCTGGTACTAAGCCTGTGATCTGGTATTGATGGTGGAATTTTGGTAAAACGTTTCCTATAATTGATGTTTTACTTGTTTGAAAAAACACACTTCATGTAATGGAGGTATGAGCTCATTATTTTATTCCTTTTATTAAGAGTCATATTATTTATCTGCTAAATATATGGTTACTCTCATGAACCTTTGTTACCTTAAGCTGTTAAATCTCCCCATCATTATCTTCTTAAGTCTTAATGTTTATTCCCTTGTTTTTAAATTCATTTATGATGTATTCAAATCTCTTCATGGAGTGATTTTTGATATGATTGGGAAAATAACAATCATACCTTGAGAAAGATTGGTCCAGTTTGAAAATCTCTTGTCAAAGACTCTTGTTCATGTGATGTCAATTTTTTTATTATTCCACCTTCTATAACATTACATTGTTAATTATTGATTCAAACCATTGTTTTGGTGAATGTTAAACTTATGATTACCTTCTGGAAACATTGACATCGACTACTGCATAATGGTGAATTATGGTTAAATCGACCACATTCCCTGCAATCATTATGAAAATCAACGTGAATGGGATGTGACATTACTTCTAGATATGATCATCACATTATCCATGGATGCGATCCCTTGGCATAATTTATGAATTGTCCTTACCTCTCCATCATTCCAATGATTTTACCATTGCATTCTCATAAATTCTTTTCTGGATGGATTCTCCATCCAAATGAGCGTTATTTACCCATTCCACACTATACGACCTCCACTCTATTCATTCCTTGTATCAATTCATCTAGTTACTCTATCTCCGTCAAACTGTTTTTTCTACTATGTTCTAGTACGAAAACCTCTCCCTAATATTGTTTCCTATACTTATTTTGAGACCCATTTTCAAGTTGGCATGGCAGTTGATAGGAATGAAAATGTGTTCCATATTTACAGAGAGACGGAGGAATATCAAGCATGCAGAGAGAAATTTGAGAAGGTCGGTTGGGTTATTTTTCTAGAAAAATTCAAATGACATCATGAGGGAATGCCCCATGCCTTCTCCCAGAGTTATGATTGAGAGAGTGTCCAGTTGGGAGAACTAAAGTTAAAAATCATCGAAACCACCATAGCAGAAGCAACAGATTTACCCTCTACCGGAGAGAAATATTTCAAAGGTATCATCATTGATAAGAGGATCAGTCAAAAGTTTTTGAAGCCTGAACATATGGACCAAGATTGGACAAAAGGCATCTCTCGGAGATGGAACAAGGAGGAATATTGGACGATTCTTTTCATCTTACAGAGGTTTTTAACCTGTGAAGGGAGGTATGTTGTAACTTTCCTTTATCATTTAAGGTTGTTGTTGCATTTTGAGGGTGGACCAAAAATTGATTTTCCCTATTTTATTTGGATGAGTTTAAATAAATTGGTGAGAGGGGTTAAGTATGCCTCTAAGAATCCTGAAACCAGTCTCTATCACCATGGGTTGATGAAACTACTTCTTGTTCATGAGTTAAGAAAACAAGGCAACAGTTGGAAGAAACTCCTCACATAAAAATTTGCTCAAGAGGAGGTTTCTAAATCTATGGAATAAAATGTGACAGAAGAATGTAGTAAGGAGTCAGGCATAAAGAAGGAGAGCAATAAAAAAAAACTAAATAAGCCAAGTAATGAAGTAGATATTGTTGTCCCTAATTCATCGAAGTCTGTTAGAAAATCGAACAAGGGAAAAATAATAGTGTCAGAAGAACCTCTTGCGCCTAGGGTGAACCGATCATCCAAAACCATGAAACCTTTCCCAAAACTGTCCAATAAAAGAAAAACCCAAATTAGTGAGAAAAGGAGGAAGAAACAGAGGTATGGTAGTGATGCAGGAGAAATTGCAGATAGTGTTCTAGAAGTAATTATTAAATTACCTCAGAAGAAGGTTGGAGAATCGAAGAAGACCCCTCAATTGAGAGTTAAAGGTAAGAAGAAACTTAGAATCAATGAAGAGAGTTCTATGACATAGTCCTCTAGCAGAAAAACAAGAAAGACATAGAAAAAAAAATTACAAAGCCCATATCTGAGCCTAAAACGAACAAAATGAGACTGTTTGAGGAGGAAATTTCCATTCCTATTAGAAAACTCGATGAAGCATCGGGTCCATCATGAAGAACCACTCATAGCATGGCTAAACCTGTGACAATTCCTCATGTTCCTTCTTTTCTAGAGGATCCATTTGACATTATGACTTCACCAGAGGAAGAAGATATGCATGTAGCAACTATTAGTGAAACTGAGGAGTTAGTAACAGAGACTCTGAAGGATTTAAGGAAGGAATTTAAAGCTAGGAAGGAGGTAAATGAGAAAGAAGCACGTGAACCTATCGTTTCTTTGACCAAACATCATTTGGTATTGAAAGTTTTAATTCTTACAAAACAGAATGAAGAATTGAAGCACGAGGTGGAGGAGCATAAAGTTTGGGATAGAAACGTCAAGAAAGAAAATGCATAGCTGAAGGAGCATAACCGAAGGTTATAGGATGAGAATGATGAGGTCTATGCCAAGCTCAATAAAGTTCTATGACTAATATATTACACAAGATTTATTAATATGGAATTTAAGGATGAGGCTTCAAGTTTTGATATCTTAAAACCAAGCAATTAATGTTTAGGCAGGATGGAAGACAACACCAGTTATGAAATTTTGAGGACTAGTTTAGAAATGTTTGCATGAGTACATGCAATGACTTGGGCATGGGGGAAATTTTGGGTCTCCTCTTTGATTCCTCAAATTACATCATCTTTTCCTCTATCTTGACCAACTTTACCTCAGACATATGCACCATTTGCCTATTTTCTTCAAAGACATGTTTTTTAGCCATTCTTGTGTATACATGAGGTAACCTATGTTTAAATCATGATTTATGAGATTTCTTAATAATTGGAATTGAATAATTGATGTTAAATTCTCTCTAATTACCTTGGTTGATTCATTCATATCTTATGACACATTTCCTACTCATCTGGTACCTGTTTTGGCATTCATATGGTATTCAATTCATTCGGTACCTATTTATGTGCTCATCTGGTACCTATTTTGGCATTCATATGGTATTCAATTCATTCGGTACCTATTTATGTGCTCATCTGGTACCTATTTCAACGTTCATCTGGTACTCAACTCGTCCAGTACCTATTTATGTGCTATTATGGTACCAATGTATTTGGTTGTGCATGTCCAGTACCATTCTTCATGTTCTAATTGTGCGCGCCCACTACTAGTTATGCATCTACAGGATTGGGTGTTTGAACGAATTTTCTTTTGATGGTGGCGCAACACCCCTACCTCAGTAGGTTCTGCTTGACCTCCCAGTCTTTGGATATTTCTATTCCCTGAGCCGAAATGGCTCCTTGATTCCTATTTGGAATCTCAAACATCTATAACCACAAGTCCTTCTTAAAAGTTACACATGTGTGAACAAGCACTAGGTGCAAACCTCCACTCCACGTGACCAACCAGCATGACCACGACGTTCACCCGAAAAGGTGTTTTCTGATTTCGTGACTTGCAATTTGTATTGTGAGTCCCTCTAACTCCTTTGACTCCTGAAACCCCGAAATGGGTTAATGGATCTTTAACTTATCCCTTATGCCTCATCCATGTGACCTCATTCATGTCCTAGCTTGGAGTCCACCTTCAAGCATGTTGGGAGTTTGCAACTCGTGATTTCGTGATGCAACTCCTGTCCTTTCTCCTGAAGTCCAAACTCATGACTTCCTTGCTATGGATCGACAGTCCTAAAACCTCGATGATATGACGGTCTAGATTATATCGGAATTTCACATATCGAGATTTCGCAACTCAAGATATCCAAGTCACGATCTTCTCCACACTCCGACTCCCGAAATGACGAAATTAAAAACCACAAGATCAATGGGTCCTATTGATCCAGATCTAATGGTAACTATTCCTCCTGATCTTGTGAGTGTTGAAAGACACTCGACCTTAACTTCTCCTCTGATCCACTGGATCTAACGGTCCACGACGAATCAATAGTTCTCCCTCTGAGAATTTCAACCATCTGTTCAAGTTCTCGATGCTCCTGGACAAATAAATTGGTGTCTCCTTCTGAGCTTAATTTATGTGAGGTAACTCCAACCTCATCTTTCCTTCGAACACTTTGAAGTCTCTATCCCTCCTGATCTTGGTTCTTGCTGCAAACTCAAGGATTCTAGGGAATTCTTGCCCGCACTCTTCGCAGCTTCACAATAATCTATGATTATCTGAACTCTCCAATTCTATGCATTCCTTGCGATAGAAATCCTTCAACCACTCACTGATTTGGAGAAGTATAAGAATTCAACTACCTATGCACACCTTGCACGACTTTGTGCAGTACTTGCACTTCTGCTGGTATGAAAAACAATGGTATCTCTCTTGATCTTTTCTAAGGTAAAACTCAGAGTCTCATCAACGCACTCCTTGCAGACTTCCACTGCACTCCTTGCATGAATTCTCAAGAAGAGAAACAATTGAAACTCATACTCTCCCTCTCACAGACTTTATACATTCAACATGAAATCATATACATACTCAACATTGAAACAAATGCATAATAGTGCATATAAGCAAACTGCAAATATACCATTCAATAGATGAAAATAGCATTCATCACAACACCATGAGATTGATTCAAAGCATTCTTATATTAATTCAACCATTCCTATACATGGGTTCTATAGCAACAGATATCTACTTATACAACTACTACAGTCTCTATTATTCTCTTCCCTCCTACTCTCTTTCTCTATAGATCTACTTTTACAATTGAGAATAATGATCCAATACAATACATACGAGGGAGATTTCCAGAGTTATCCCTCCTACATCTCTAAGCTATCAAATCGAATTAAAGCCTATATCTACTTTACATTTATCACATTTAATGGCATACAACCGACAGATGAGAGAAATTCTCAAGATCTGTGTTACAATCTCTAAACCATAAATGAAAACATATCCCTTCTAGATATTACATTAATGTCTCATATTTTCAAATTCAAAATATCTCCAAAATACATGTTGGTGCATATCCAGCTGTCCTCCGCTTTTTCTTGCTTGCTTACGATGCTCCTGCATCAGATGGGTCCAAGGAATTTGTCGGCTAGAGAATCCTTTGTTTGTTGAAGACAACGATACACTTCGTCCTCATGTACTTCGTGTCATGAGTATGAATTTGTTTCTATGAAAAATGTTATATCAACCAATTTTAATATTTACGCAATCATTTGATGGTATCTGCAAGTATTGGTTGTAATGGATGTTTCTCTTTAATAGATACACATAGAAAGAATTAAGGATTGTTATTATGCATACTTGATTCCTGAGAAAAAATTTGATTGTACACATGTTGCTGAAGTAATGATATGAATTAAAGTTTATTGAATTTATGTGTGTGATCAAATCCTTCATTTTGTAAGTTTCTTTTAAATCTACCTTCTTGGTACGACAAGGGCCCATCGAACCAACCAAGGTAAGCTTCCTTGTATTTATCTATGTGATTATAATCATGGTTTGTGTGTGGATAAAACAATTATGTGTTTTGATCATAGTATCTAATTTTATTGTTGTTGTGTTTCAGTAAAGCATTTGACAAAACACGATATAGATTTGTGGTAATTCTAAGTGAGCATTTCTGAGTGCAATATAGATTTATGAGTAAATATTTTTTATTCTTGTGTGTGTGTGGACAGTCATTTGTTAGATTGAATTATTTAACATTTGTTTCTATTTTTCAAATACAGGAAAAATTAAGATCTCCATTTCTCTCCCTACATGAACCTATAATGGAGTATCTCACTACACCTAGTATTTCTTCCAGGATTGATTAGGTTATGAATGATCTTCCTTTTAAGAATGTGCAAAGAATTAATTACATATTGTTGTTACATTAGTTGTTACATGAAACAGAGTCAAAGTTCATCTTTCCCTTTCATGAGCTTGTAAATGAACATATTCATTACCTGAGCAAGAGCCTTTAAATCACATGCTTGTTGAGATTTTGTTTATGAGTTTTTCTTTCTGGTTTTTAAACTGTGTGAAGAATATTGTTAGAATATTGTGAAATAGAGTATTGGTTTTGGAGTGTTTATTATGTAGGATATACTCATCAGACATAGCAACTTATCTGTTATAGAAACATATAGTGCATCAACTCTATTGATTACAAAACTAGATTGACATATTAATTATTGCAATATATTAACCATATAATTGCACCAACACTTTCCATGGCATGTTCAAAACTATGGCATAAGACTTGACACTTCTACAACTTAACTCTCCATCTACGGTGGGGTTGATGTAATCATCCTTGTGTCTTGTGATCTTATAGATGTTTTTAATAACTAGACTCCATGCCTCCTCATCGATTGGATCATTGTATCTATATCCTTCATATGGATCCAGAGGGGAGACCACATGCAGGGTGTCAATTTCAAAGGACATCTACCTCTTTTTCAGATTTAGTATTTCATTATTGTCAAAGGCTCGGTCAATACCCAAAAAGAATGGATATGGATCTGAGTCATCCATAATATCAATGACCTCAAAGTGAGCCTTTGTTTTCACTCCTTCTATATGTACTTCCACTTGCTCCAGTCGGCCTAAGGGGTAGATATTGTATTGATTATCCAACCACAACTGGATGGGTGACTAGACCAATTTAGGTTTTTCCATCACCTCCTAGGAATTCTTAGGTAAATTATTCACATCAGAACCCAGATCCAACATGAATCCATCCATGTCATAGCCACCAAGCTCCATTGTCATCTTGAATTCACGCCTTGTGCACTTTTTCTTACTGACTTAGAACATATATCTTTCTAGTAAAGGAGATTATATGGTTTCCTCCACTCCTTTTTCCCTCATGTAGGTCGTTAGCATCTGTATCAATTTTTTTGTAGCATCGGGATCATTGAGAGCTAACAAAAAACAATATAACAAATTACATACTTAGTCTTGTGCACATGTTGTGTGATTTAAATTCTATAGGAATTGTTCTTACTACACTCTCTGTTCATCACATCATAGCTCATCTTATCTACAAGCATCTTCTAATGACCATTGTGTCACACACGTGAGATTCCTCCAAGGTCCTTTGCATCACGCGCTACAACTCTTGTTGGGTATGAGCCTCTTCCAGCGACCTTTATGTCACCCTCTATACATTTTCTTGGATCATGGCCTCTTCCAACAACCTCTATGTCATCCATTGCACTTATTCACAGATCCAAGCCTCCTCAAGCAATCTATGTGTTTCACACTACAACTCTTCGTGCACTCATTCTTCTTCAATATTCATTTGTGCATCACGCATGAACTACTTTTGCTAGGAAGTATCGAACTTAGGAGCGGATTGTTTTCATTTCTAAAATTCCCCTTTGGATTCTGACCTGACCCCTCACCATGCTCAAAGTATTATCCTTTCTTAGCTCCCCGTCGGGTTACTACCTGAACATCGCCTTCTTCATATTTCTTCTTATTATTTCTTGGCTCTGCATGCACCATATTGAAATGTGTCTTATTTTCTTCCCACTTCTTTACTAAGTCGGTACATTCCTCTATGACATGTTTAGGATTGTAGCAGTATGCACAGAGCACGTGTAATTTTGTGCAAAACCTTGATACATGTCCAATTTCTCCACAATTGAAAAAAGTGGGGGGTATGCCTCCCCCTCCACCATATCCTCGGTCGCGATCGCATCCATAACCACCTATGGGACCTCCTTGGTATTTGCCTCTTTCAACACCACCAATATCACCACCCTTCTTCTCTTCCTGTACTTGCAATGTATCACATGTATTTTATTGCATCGGATGGAGTGATCGGAATTTATTGACATCATGCCCCATGAATTTACATAACTTACAAAATGAAGTGTGGTTCATCATTTGATAATTTTGTAAATTTGGGAAGCGGGGTGGTACATGTCCCCACTATCTACATATCTCACACCATTTCATCTATTAAGAGGGAAATAGACTTGGCACACCCATCGCCACATAATTTGGAAGTACAGGGAACTCATCCCTACAATTCCCCTCAGTGCAGCATGTGGTACACCAAACATGTTTTCACATGACCTTCGTCTTTGCCATATCTTGCAACTATATCGCCAAGTTGTCTAGTTATGATTACACATGTGCCAATCCTTTCGATGTCTTTTCCCCTCTGTTAAGTACCAAAGTTGTGAAAATACAATCACCACAAAATATCCAAGATTAATATATAAAAACCACACTTTATGATTATAGAAAACCCTTGAGGTAAGGAAACACCATACAATAGCTCCTATTATGGAAGGGATCCTCTCATGTTCACTTGCCTCTTCAAGGGGGAAACCTCCTAATGAGCTTCTTCTCCAAATGAAATACTTATTATTCTTCTTCTTCTTGAATTACATTACATTTCTTGAACCCCTTTATATAGTGCTACCAACCACCTAAGAACATTCTAGAGGAGGAACCTTCTAGAAGCGAAACCTTCTAGAAGCAAAAACTTCTAGAAGCGGAACCTTATGAGAAGTCCTCTTACATTTAGTATGTTCATACTAATATATATAACTAACATAATGGGCCTTATTTAATACCATTGTGGACCTAGTACACTTTACATTGAATGGCCTCCACTATTATCACTATGGGCCATTTTCCACCCCCCCCCATTACCTCTCTAGCTACACTAGATTCCATCCCCCTTATGAAAGTGTTGTCCTCAATGCTTGTTATGAGGGTGTAAAACCATATACCATGGTCCCATGGATAAGTGTGGACCATAATGTTGAAGTATGCTAGAGAACCATGGTCCCATGTAGGAATGTGAGACAAATGTTGAAGTAGTCCAACTGCCATTGTAAACCAAGGTCCCATGTCCAAGTGATCATGTGAAATCCATATTGAAGATATTGGAACACCATGTCCAGTCGAAAATGGTGCTCTAAATATCGACATTGATCATGTGGATGAAAATATGTGGAACCGGGCAAAAATTCATCCACTACTATTGGAGAATAATAAAATTGAATAAGAATGTGCATAGAAGGCTCTTGTGTACTCTCCAGGATGGGCTCTGTTGATATTATGGTAGTTGCGGGAGGTATTTACCTCCACATGTAAACCTAACAAGAATAGAATATTCTGGGAAGCAAGAAGAAACCCTAATTGATTGGTTAATAACCCTAGAAGACAAGTCAGCTCAAGTGAATGACTTGTATTAGGTTATTAGCCTCCAAGAGAAGAAGTCGGCTAAAGGAAATAATATATACTAAAGAATTAGTACCCAGAATGAGAAGTCGGCCCAGGCAGTTTTCCAGATTTAGTATAAATATAGGAGGTCAGTCTTCATTCTGGTAGGGATCCTTAGAACTGCAGAAGCAGCACTTGTGCGCACTACAGTTGGCCAGTTTGTGTGAAAGTTTGGAGGAGAGCTATCATTGCAACTAGTAGATTTTGGTTTTGGCTTGGACTATCTCTTGGTTATGGTTTGGACTCTCTAATCAGATCTTACTTGGTGCACTATCCTTGGAGAAAGGTGTGTCACTCTTTGTTTAGATATCTAGCCTAGGGTTTTCTTCCAAAATGATTCTCTGTCAAGGTTAAGGTGCTCGGAGGGTGGCTTTGGCCTATGGTTGGGTGATAATAGTGATATTTTCTATGTTAAAACGAGCACAATCCATCATATTCTAACAGGTCATGGGCCCACACCTCCTTCATTCAGTCTAACCATTGGAAGGGAGCATATCCATAAGGATACTAAGCTTGTTGAAGAACTGTCGCTAGGGTTTATAGCAGGAGCAGTTACTAAATCACTGCCACTAGGGTTACTATCAGGTGTAGTTGAAGAAACCCTAACCCTCTTGTTGAGGCACCTTAAGTGAAGGTATTGACCTAATTTCTGGATAGAATAGTGTGCCCTAGCCTAGCACAACTCCTGGTACTCTCAGCAAGCCAAGACGTCAAGTTTGAGTTTTTGGTCAAATCTAGGGTTGACCAAGTCAAAGAAGCCATGAATTGCTCTATGAAGTCAGAAAACAAGTTATATGGAGCTTCTAACATTAGAGCATGGAATATAAGGATTGACCTCATCCTTTCTAAGAATAAAGTGTTGGATATCGTGAAAGGAAAGATCGTGGAACCAGAGTTTGAAGAAGGAAAAGAGAAGGAACCGCAGAACGTTGCAGTTATGGAGAAGTTCAAAGACGGTGACATCAATTCCATGAGTATCATAGTGGAATCTATAAAAGACCACTTGATACCCTACATCTCCCATCTTGACTCATCAAAGAAGATGTATGATTCCCTAACAAACCTCTTCTCAGTCAGAAACATTGGACAAGTAATGAGTCTGAAGAATGAGCTTCGTGACATGAAGATGAATGATGATGACAACATAACATCATACTTTTTGAGAATATATCAGCTAAGAGATCAACTACAAGCTATTTAAGAGATCATTTTAGAGAAGGAATTGGTAAACATAGTACTCAATGGTCTTCCCAAGACATGGGATGCATTTTCCACAAGCATGAACACAAGGAAGGAGTAATCAAGGATTAGTGCAAAAGAGAAACCTCAAAAGAAATACGATGATCAATCCTTCTCAACAAGATTCAAGAATTTCAGGAACAAAAAGAAGTTTGGCTCAAGGAAGAAGCCAAATCAAGAGAAATATATGTCAGAAATACAATGATTCAACTGTCAAAAATATGGTCACTACAAGAATCATTGTCCCAAGCTAAAGAAAAGGAATGAAACACACGAAGCATCAGTTGTCGAAGAAAATGAATCCTCAAAGAAGACCAAGCATGATAAAATAGACTTCTTCTTCTAAGACAAGGTAACAATACTCCTCATAGTTCTTGTACATACCATATTTTATGTACATATCTTGCATATATATTTCTTAGAATATAATATGTTCAAAGAGAAACTATACTTATTGATGCAAGAGCATCGTCAGTAAGTACATGTGGTAGGACAACTCAGCGCCTAAGGACCAATTCAGAATTTCGAACGTTGACTGATACTGCAATCTTTTGAAGCTGATAGAAAACAAAAGAGGAAAGATCACACGCGTGGAGACAAAATGAGCACACGTGACCTGGGAGTTTAACCCTAGTCTCAATGTAATAGTAATTAGATAACATTTTGTTTGTTTGTTTGTTTCCTTTTGTATAAAGAGAGTTTTTGTACGCCCAAAAGGGGGGTTACGATATTTATGAGAAAGTAGGAGTTGTGAACAGTAGTTGTTCCTTTGAATTTTACTGTAACCATTTTCTTGACTCTGAATGAAGATAATAGAGGAAAATTGATCCAAATGTGTGAGACTGTTGTTGTCCATGATACTATGTTATTTTTGTTTGTTTCAAGAATGAATGAATCTTTCTATGAGTGTATGTATCTTTGAAATGTTTGCATAGAAATTAATTCTCTTTTCTTTGTGAGAGGTGTAAGGTGTGCACACAGTTCGCAAGGAATGCGTTGACAGGGTTTGTTTCGACTCGTAAAGCTCAGAAGAACTAACGTAAGATTTTCTTTGCAGGAAGCGAAAAGTGACTTCCGTAGGGTGCACATAGTCGTCGTAAGAACTCAAATATTGTGTAAATATATGTTGCAGAGAGTGCACATAACTAGAATTCGATGAAGAGTCGAAGCAACTCCGTAAATAAGTTGAAGAATGAGAGTCGAGGAACGCCAGGAAGATGAGAAAGGATTCTTTTCAAGAATCTTTGGATCTGAGTTTGACAAATTTCCCAGAAAAGAAAGAAGTGCTTGGGAGATCAAATCTTTGAGAAGATCAATCTTAGGAGGAGTAACACTTTCCAAGAAATGCGAATGAGATCCAAGAAGCAGACTCGTAGGAAGGAGAAAGGTCGAAACCTTTGAATCTTTTTGAAAAATATTCTAAGTCTGAAGAAAGCTTGAGCTCAGAGGGAAATATCTGGACTATCCAATCAGTGTCCAGATAATGAGGAGAAAGTGCAGAGGAATAAAAATCTCAGCCATTCGGTCTAAGCATAAATGGATCGTGGTCATTCGACCAAGGTAAAGTGCACTAAATTTAAAGCTTTGAAAGAACACGGGAGGAACAAAGTCATGAAAGGCCAAAAATATCTAAATCGTCCATCGTCAAGGATGATGTGTGGCATGAGCTCAACATTTTGATGACTTGTGACTTGAAGAAGTCAAAGGTCGAGCTACAAGAACTCGTGAAGTTCAAAATCGCGAAACGATCATAGTCATTGTTCGAAGGAGGGAGATGAACCGTAGATCTGACCTTGTCGGGATTTCGTGACTTGGGAAATCGGAGGAAAGAGTTGTAAGAACTCGTGATATGTGAAATCATGATATGATCTGAGTCGTTAGATCGAGGAGAGATCCGGACCGTTAATTTTCCAGAGGGAGACAAGATGTGAAGTCCCGAAACGTGAAATCGCAACGCGTTTGAAAGATTGACCCAAGGTCATAGCGAATGGTCACATTAGTGAAGGAGAACTGAGGGACTGGCATGCACTAGGCTCCTGTCGATATTTTTGGAGTCAGGAGAGTCCGAGTGACTCACATGTAGAAGTCGCGAACTATGAAATCGTGACGCGCCTTTCGAATAGGCGACTGGTCACAACCTTGGTCACATTAAAGGGATGGATTAACCAAGTGAGCTAGCACCTAAGTAAGCTAAGGTTTCCAAAGGCATTCAGGAGAAGGTAAAGGGTTCCATATAACCTGCACTCTAAGGGAAAGAGGGCCTGATAAGTGAATTTGAGGTTCTTGAGGGGCCGAAGAGTTAGTCAAACTCAGGTTCTTGATCGATCCTAGACCGGAAGGTCGCACAGCCCTTAGGATAGGAGGGGGGGTCTGTATCACTTATGGAAGAACAACAAGATAAGGACTGTTATCACTATGACTATAAGACAAGCTGAAAGATAAGATGAAATCAGAATCAATCTTGAAGAAACCTAGAAGAAGTAAAGACAGAAAGAAGTCAACAATCAAGAGGAAATTGGAAAAGGACTTGTGACATTTTGCAGAAAACAATAAGGATACAGACAAAAGCGTGGAATATGTTAGATGGAGAGAGCTGATTATATACTTCCAAAAGAAAAACATGCACTCATACATGAAGCAAGGATTAGGAGGGATCTAATCCTATGATCCATTAAAGATGGTGAAGTATATATCCATGGTAGCAACCATGAAAAGTAGTAGATGTTCAGTTTGACTTTAGAAAAATCCTTCTTCGAAAACAAGCCTTAAAGTATCCCTGGTTGTCCATCCACATTCATAATCCTATGATGAAAGAAAGAAGTGGAATATTCAGGGCATGGAATCCATAGAAAGCTCCATGGACCCAAGAGATAAAGAGAAAAATGAGGAATAACATGAAGATTCCAAGAAAGAAACAAAATCTAGAACAACCAGTCATTGTATTGAAAATCAAAAGATTACTAGCCTGGTATGAACTCACTAAAATAAGAAAATTGAATAAAGTACATGTTGGAATAAAGTACAAGGTGATAATGAGTCGGTATAGATATTACATCATGACTAAATCTAAAATCCAACTCAAGAGGATGGATCATGCCAAGATTTCCATGCACCTTTACAATCTTTCTCTATACATGGGGATGCAATATAACAATGATGGATCATTAGTTCTCCAAGTAAGGCATTCATGATGCAACACTTTCATCTCATAAGGCTGATCCACATACTTCAAAAAATGGCCACCTTGGATTTCATGTATGATGTCACTCCCCAAGGCTTGAGACAAAATCATAAGAAATACTAATAATACCTCATGGTTTCCCAACAAACATGTAGGTGAAAATGAGGTGTAAATTCACATATTAAGAAAATAAATTAAACCCAACTTAGAACCTGGTACCTCTCTATATGTGGCCAAAAAATCTTCCTACAAATC
>ML780398.1:915309-930868 GCA_009831015.1 Picea engelmannii
ATATTAGCCACCAAAAACATAATTCCTAACTACATCTCCAATGATGTATTGAGGACAAGATGAAGAAAAACATTGCTGGAAATTTATACTACAAAATACTCGTTGTATTGTGTGAATCACAACCCCATAAGAGTACTCTAATGCTAATTTGACACGTCAATATTCACCAAAATATTAGCATAGGCGTGGCTAAAATTATTCCAAATTTTTACCTTCATAAGACAACTCCAAGTGCTCAAAACAATATGTATCATACTCCATAAAATATGGCTGGAAATTGCCATGAGAAAGATTTAATAAATCATCCCTAAATGGTTGAAACAAATTTATGAAAATATCCTCTTCATTTTGCCAAAAATATACATCATTAGTGTACATATATGGTTGGAATTGATGCTAAAAATGTTCTAAAAGTGACGGTTGCTCCAAAGGAAATAATTCTATAAAGTCAACTCTATAATCATCACCAGTATCATAAATCGGATCTCCATCAAAATCAAAAAATCTTATATCTCATTTATGCCTCCCAATATTATAAGATAGTCAATATTTTAAATCTCATGGTCATGTTCTTAATCAAACAATAAACTGACCAAATCCAAGGGTTTCCCTAAAAACTCTTTACTTTACAAATCATCGAAGGATGCATCACATAACTCAAAAACTTGGAAAGGAGTACAACTTACCACACCCTTATCTTCATGTGAAGGAGATACGGAAGATTGGATTCCCTCATATCCATTAAATGGAGGAGAAAAATCCTTCTCAAACTCATTGTTACTTGACAAATTTATTCAAATTCAATCTTCTCAAAATCATCAAATTAAGAATTTTGAGAAGACCTAAAGATTATTGAATTCCCATATTCATGAAGAGGAGTTCTCTCTCCAACAAGGTATTCTTCATGTACTTGATATTCAACATGATATGCTTCATCAAAGTCTTCTTCTATGGATTCATGAGGTGGTTATTTCTCTTCTTCAAATGTTTGATAACTTCATTCATCTTCATTCTTTTCATGCTCTACATCTTCAATGGGAACCTGGATTGTTTGATATTCAAATTCCTCATCAAAATGTTCATGTATGGAATGATGAAGATATTCATTAAAAATCCCATGGACTTCAAGGTGATCTTCATCAACGTTTTCCTCATGTGCTTGATCTTTGATTGGGTTAAAAGGAGATTCTTCTTCTTTCTCTTGATCTTCAATGGAGTCTTAAGGCATCTCTTGCTCTAGCATGGGAACATGAGAAATATCTTCATCATCATAATCTTGATGTGATTGATTCTTCATACGATCATCGAATTCTTTTCCACACTCATGTAGGGATACCATAAAGTCTTCAAGGATCCTTTCATGCTCTTAATATCGAGGACCCCAATGTTTGAGGAAAGCTCTAATCAAACCTGCAAGAGAAGTTATATTCCTTAGGTCACTACAATACTTGGTCCATCTCAATTGATCTCCTTCCAAAGAAAATAAAAATAGTCTTATTAACATATCCTCGTGTATTTCATTGATCTTTGAAACATACTTCAAGAATGATGATATGTGCATAATAGCAAAAAGATCATCACCATCAAACTTTGTATATTCTTTTCCCATTTTGGAGGGATCTCATTTGGGTATCCTAGAATATCCTTAATATCATGAAATATCCCAAATACTTATTTGGCTATATGACTGACGTTTCTTTGGGTTTTTGAATGCGATTTCAAGGATTCTAGATCTGGTTTAGTTTATTCTCATAATGTTTGGGGTTTTAAGCTTGTTTTCACTGCATGCAACTAGTTTTGCTATCAAAACAATGTTATTTATTTCACTAATGGTAAAGAATAAAATTACAAAAAATGGAATATTGGAATATATGCAAAACATTACTAAACTACTCAAAACTCTTCAGATTGTTCTTTACAAGTATAGATCTAACCTAGAATACACATGCATGTAAAGGAAATAGCATATCTTCTACATGCGAGTGGGGATTTGTTGCATGCAATTCCAAATATGTTGCTGGATGGAATATATGCTACATGCACGGTGAAATATGTTGCATGAATTGAGAATACACTACATGCAGTGGAAATACATTGCAAATGTTGTCACTAATGAATGGCGAATCTCCTGTGGATAGATTAGGCTGCATGCACAGTGAAATATGCTATATGCAATGAGAATATGCATATATGTTGTTGTCTAATGGGATAGTGTCCCTCCTGAACCTCCATGCCTCCCTCTAGATCAATCATGTAAATCCCATGCCCTACAAGCACCAAGGGAAAATATTTGAACCTCCCTGGCCAATGTGAATCCCTCTCAATGGATCCAATGTTGTATGTGCTTCAATCATGAAGAACGATGGAGAATATGGATGATCCTCCTGCCTAACTAGGATGTTTCTTCCAACATCAAAATCAATCACTGTGGTGGTTTCTCCCTATAAATCCACAAACTCACTTGACTTCTCTATCCAATCCAATTCTTAATCTCAATATTCAATAATGAGACGAATTAGGGTTATCCTCCCCTTTATACTTGATCTTCATTCTAATTCCTCACTCACCTTATTTAATTAAAGAGAATTTTAGTAAGTTTTGACTTCAATTATTCTTTTAATTCACTTAATCACCTTTTTACCACTTTATTACTTAATGGCACTTTCAACTTAGGATTTTATGGTAAATGACACTAAATAATTCTTTATTCCCTTTTTCTCCCAATTATATCCTATGGGAATCAGCATAAGCTACTGAGTCTCTCCTCTTGGATTCATCATTGGGAAAGGGAAATTATAGTCCTCCCTTCCCAAGATTGCTTGTCCTCAAGAAATTCCATCACAACCTAAAACTCCATTGACTGAGCTAAGCTGGAATTGGAAATGATATCAGGGTCCCAAACCACCCTGGCAAATGTGAAGCATCCTTCGATCAATTCGGGAACCAGAAAGGTATGGACATAAGAGGACTCTTGGAAAGTCCTGATAAGTATAACAACTTAGTACTGCAACAACTTTATCAACCCATCAAAGAACTAATCTACTAGGGAACCAATCTTGTGGGAGAAAAAGTTGGATCTTACCTCCCTATCAGATGTTGAGTTTTCTAATACTAAAATCATGGAGTCCCAAGATAATCCCATAAAGGAGCCACCTTGTTTTTGTTGCACCACCCTAATCATAACCATTCAAATGTCGTTCCCAACCTGCATCCTCCTCTTCTGGAACTCCAATTTTAAATACCTGTAAGGGTTGAACCTACTACCATGAATAGTAACCTACACATACATTCATATGAAGTCATGGCCTGTAGATCCACTCCCATTCTTGATCTCTAACACTGGAAAAGAAATTTTGTCTCGATCACTAGAAATGACTTTGAGCTTCTCATGAAATATAAACATCTATCCATTGGGTAGCTTTGTCACCTATGTTACCACACACCCCAAACACATCACTGGAAAGTGTGTGAACTCTGATGATAGATCAATCATTGCATACATACTATCATCTACATGCACCCTCATTAAACATGTTATGAAATCAATCAACATACTCTCCCACTCTCGTTAAGGAATGGGAAAGGGTTGCATCCACCCTGCTAGATGAGTGTGCCCCAACCTGTACTATCGATGAGTCTTACACTCCTCCATAATGTGCCTCCATGCGAACCTTTCTCACACATTCCTGCAAGTGATAAATTCACGAGGGTCCCAAACTGACCTGGATGATGTGAATAATCCTCTATTCATAGCACCAATATGAAATTTGCTAACACAAGAATCTATCTGACTTCCCCTGATAAGACAGGAAATCATAAGTTGCATAAACTCGGTCAAATCCATGGAAGACCACTCCTCTAAGAAACCAATCCTAAGAATCCCAAGAGTAAACTGTAAAAGAATAAAATTGGCCATCTCATTGGTACTGGTTGTCGAGCTTTCAAACACTACAGTCCCAGGGTCCCAAGCTAATCTCTGAGAGGAACCATCATACTGGAACTGAACCCTGAACCCCTCTAATCATAAACGTATGATCTCCATACTTGGACTATGCTCTCCTCTCATGGACCCCCAAGATGAAATCCCTAAAAGGACTGAACTCACTACCCTAGATCATGTATTTTAAAAACGTCTCAGTGAATTCAAAGTCTATCAACCTATGAACTGACTCGATCCTAGGTATCGTGAGGGAAATTGTATCTCACCAAAGCTCAGTAACTCCTATCACAACATCCCCACAATGAAAAATTTCAATCACTGACACAATCTTGTCAATCATACTCATCATTTGAAGTAGTCTATCACTCTGATGAATGCCAGGATCCCAACAAATTGGAATTCCTCCACTCCTAATGCCTACTGAAATATCTGTGAACCAATCCAACATAGTATGGATCTCCTTCTGTGCATTTTGTGCACTAGCCACATGGCCCCAATGAAAATCCTATGTTGATGGAGGAGCATTTTTCCTCCAAAAAAACCTTGTTTGATTAGACCTAGGGGGTATTTTAATTTACAAAGGATGTGGGTTCCATAAAGCTTAAATTATTGTAATTTCTATGTTTTAAATGAATTCTATTAGTCCTGTGTAAGATAGGGTTTGTTGAGTTGAGATTTTTTGTAATAAAATTTTCCTTCGTTTAGTATATTTCAAGGGAATGGAGACCTGGAGAGAATATAGGGATACAGAGAGATTGTAGGAGTGGTTGAGGATTTTGTGGATCTAAAAAGATAAGGAAGATTATTCTTCCTTGTATAATTTGTAAGCCTGTGGGAAATAGAAGGTCATAATCAAGAGTTATAAAGAGAGAGAGGATAGGAAAATTGTGAGTGAAGATCTAGAATGTGGCCAAAGGATGAGGAGAGGAAAATTGATTGTAGATCAGGTCAAAATACAGAAGGGGCTTTTGTAAATGTTGTATAGATTCATTAATAGAGGATAGGAAAATTGTGAGTGAAGGTCTAGAGTGTGGCCTAAGGATGAGCAGAGGCCAATTGATTATAGATCAGGATGAAAGATAGAAGGGCCTTTTGTAAATGGTGTATAAATTCATTAATAGAATATATGAATTATTTTGTTCTTTTGTATTGTTGGATGATGCAATATAATCCAGATCAAATATCTGTGTATCATTGAACATCGTATTATTTTTTCTCTAACCAGTGGTTTTGTAGGTTTTGATTGAATCCTGGGATTAAATCTTCACATAGAGGAAAGAGACTAGGTCAAGTAATAGATAAGAGTGAATTGTAGTGAGATCCTGGAGGAATAGAGGTAGAATCCAACTATGTACACAGGTGAGTCAAATAACATAGTTAAAAATCCCTTTTCAGGCATCGAGGAACAAGAGCCTCCCAATCAAGGTAAAAAATCAATCGTGAGCGTTGATTTCACCAGATAGAGAGTTCATTCATGATTTTGATCTTGGAAAACCAAGATTATAATCATGGAGAAGAGAATATAAAATCATGATCGTTGATCACTGGAAGGATCAACAGCCATAAATAGTCTTGAGTTTGGAGGTCGATATAGTGGAAAAATACATTTGGAGTAGTATATTCTAAGTCAAAGTCTAAAGGATACTATGATGAAGACATTTTGATCTATGACTACGATTGATCGGGAGAAAGAAGATCAACAATGAGGACATATGGTTGATAAATGGTGAAAAATTGTTTGGAGTGATCAAATCAACAGTGAATAAGCGAACACTTGGAGGAGAGGTCTGACCAACAACCTGTATTTATTCAGAGTAGTTAAAGAAGTGGCTAGGATGATGACGTGTGGTAGCACTACAATGATTGTTGGAGTCCAATATTTGGGTGAACTCCAATAGAACAACACCGATGAACGATCAAGATACATTCGGAGTGAAATAGATCGATGGCTCTGGGACGGACATGTGGTAGCCGAAATAAGCACACGACGAATCAAATGAATGATTGTAAGTGTACATGTGGCAGTTGGATCTACAAGTGCAATTGAGACACGTGAAAAATAGGTGGCAGTATATATTTGGAGTGGATTTTTTGAGTGGGGTTTGTTCCATCAGGTCGGGACAGTTTTAGACTTGTGTTTGTTCGCCTATAAGAAAGTTCCAATGATGATATTGTTAGCATCGATAAGATATAGCACCTGGTCACAGAGTGTGGTCCTGTGGATGATCGTGGATAATCATGTCGGGACTTAATATATCGTCAGGTTGGGATGATTGGATGTTGTATTTGTTCTCTGATAAAGGAAAGGTGATAATGACGATAAGCGCAAGATCATAGCGCTTGGTCCCATGGATTAAGGTGTTGGAATAGATGAGAAAGGATCTAGTGAGTGAGGCTTTTGCATGTTTATAGTTCTAGATTGTGTGGAATATAGAGGAGATGAGCATCGATATGAAGAGTGATAAGTTAAGAACTTTTGTCTTGAAAGGAGATTTGGAACAGGGATAACATGTTGAGGAATTGTGTTGACTAGACATTTTAGAGCCTGATAAAATTTTCGACAATCTGAATATGAATTTGGATGGTTAAGAGCACTAATGGAATTGATAGAGTAATTATTTACTTTTTTTAGGGAAATTTTTGGCCATGGGAAAATTTATAGATTATCTCAAATTCTTGAGCCATATGCAAAGTGGATTTAGACTCTGTACCTATAGTAGAATCGGATGGGAGGTGATCATTTTCCATGGCCACAATTCCCCTTATCTCATCCAAATGGATCTATTGATCATCTCATGTCCTATTTTATACTCTGAGGGCATCAAATAGCAGCACTAGATGCCACTACCACTGCCTCCAAGACTATAAAGTGACAAGTGTGCTAGTCGGCCCCAAGGGCATGACCAAGAAGTCACAACAAAGTCTAGAAGAAAACTTGTGAGTATTCTTCTCCCTAAACCTCATCTGATGATATATCAAATGAAAATTGATCATCGAGGGATATGTTTTTCCCTGAGGCTCACCCATCCACTCATCGATCCTGGGTAGCCTCAACTCAATTGTATGCTCAAGGAATCTGTTAGGAGGTATCCCTGGTAGAAACACCCCACAATTTCATTGTAAACCGTCGTTTGCCAAATGAATACCCTTGCTTATTGTTGGCTATCACTGAATCATCCTAAATCATCTTATATCCTATAGGAACTAATGTATCCATCACTCTGTTGATGTCGCCTAAACCTGTATCCCAAAGCATACCCATGTTTGGAATATACATGTCCACCCAATCCATGGATGCATATACTTCCTTGTGGGTTGTTCCAAAAGGGATGTGCTCAACTATATCCTCTATAGCTAATATTGGATCCTTTAGTAGGCTCTCCAAAATAAATGACTCATGATCCCCAGAAGCATAGTCAAAACCTATTTCTCCATACCTCTCTTCAAGCACCTACAACTTTGAATGATCCTCGTACAGAATCGTCACAAGAGGATCCTACCTCAAATCACGAGTCTCACTCATGACCTCATGTGACAATTCTGCATAAGATGATGTATTCTTTGTTGTAGGTGATGAAGAGCGTGCCAAAATCAATCAACAACAAACCTCCTCAACCTCTTGTCCCTCATCTTTAGTGAAACTGAGAGCAAGGTCTCTATCCCTGAACAATGACAAGCAATATGATTTCATATGTTCCAGTGCTTCTTTTATTATGTGTAATTGAGCACTAGTGATTCCATCTGCAACTCCTTTTTTTCTCTCCTCCATCTAAGTTTTCCACATAAGATCTTCAATGAATCTATGAGAACCATACTCCCTTGTCAATACTTGTACAATCTTCTCCTCCGTGATCAATAATCGATCCTCCAAATATTGCAATGCTAAGGGCATTTGTTCAATTTCATCATCATGTTGAGGTACAGTCACGCCCTCATCATCATAGACATCATAAATGGGGTATGGTGTTGAATCCTCATCATGAGTAGGTGTTATCATTCTTAAGCCACTCTTATAATAAGCATCATACATAAGGAAAGATATTGGATCCTCAACATCAGTTGAATGGATCATCTCCTCATAGTCATCATAAATGGGAAAATATGGTGCATCCTCATATTTTGTTGATTTGAAGACTTAATTATAGGTATACCCATCCAATACACTTGTGTCATCGGCCTCATCGGTTAGCTCTAATGGTGTATCATAAGTTGTTGTTTGTTCTTCCTCTATGCACACATCCTCCATATGCATAGATTAAGGTTCCTCCACCTATCCTTCATGCTCATCTCTCTTCAATTCCTGCCCTATTCGTTTAAAGGAATCCTCATCCAACTCCTTGGGTCATATTTTGTACTTGATGGTGTAATAGCCTTGAAAGGACAAATCTACACATATTTCCTCAACCAATGCTATATACTCCCAGTAATAAGGCATGTATCTAGTTGTTGTTAGCTCCCTCTTGATTTGTTGAAGGATTTTCCAATTTTTATCTATGAATTCAGGAGGTGTCTTCATCCCCTTTCCCATGGAATGCACTGTAGGTTTTTCATCTCTAGTTCTTATGTAACCCATCCATGTCTTATGCAATCACAGGTTGGCAAGATCACTAGCTCTGATACCATTGAAATATTCCAAATACTTATTTGTCTATCTAACTAAAGTTTCATTGGATTTTTGAATGTGGTTTCAAGGATTCTAGATCTGGTTTAGTTTATTCTCATAATGTTTTGGGTTTTAAGCTTGTTTTCACTGCATGAAAATAGTTTTGTTGCCGAAACAATTTTATTTATTGCACTAATGGTAAAGATTGAAATTACAATAAATGGAATACTGGAATATAAGAAAAACACTGGTAAACTACTCAAAACTCTTTAGATTATCTATACAAGTCTAGATCTAACCTAGAATACACATGTTTGTAAAGGAAATACCATATATGTTACATGTGAGTGGGGATTTTTTGCATGAAAGTCCAAATATGTTGTTGGATGGAAGATAGGTTGCATGCACAGTGAAATATGTTGCATGCATTGAGAATATGTTGCAGGAAATCGAAATACACTACAAATGTTGTCATTGATTAATGGTGAATCTCCTATGGATAGATCTTCTACATGCTAGTAAATGAAATACCAAATATTCTACATGCAAGTGTGGATTTGTCGCATGCAAGTTCAAATATGCTACTAGATGGAAGATATGTCACATGCATGGTGAAATGTGTTTCATGCAATGAGAATATGCTACATGTAATGAAAATACGTTGCAGATGTTGTCACTGATGAATGGTGAATCTCCTATGGATAGATTTGGATGCATGAATGATGAAATATGTTGCATGCATTGACAATATGCATATATGTTGTTTTCTGATGGGATATCGGCCCTCCTAAACCTCCATGCCTCCCTCTGGATCAATCATATAAATCCTACGCCCTCCAAGCACCAAGGGTGAATCTTTGAACCTCCTTAACTGATGCAAATCCCTCTGAATGGATCTAATGTTGTATATGATGTAATATTGAAGAATGATGGAGAATATAAATGATCCTCTCGACTAAATAGGGTGTGTCTTCCACCACTGAAATCAATCATCATGGTGGTTTCTCCCTGGAAATCCATAAAATTCCACAAAGTCACTTGACTTCTCTTTGCAATCCAATTCTCAATCTCAATATTCGATAATGAGAGGAATTAGGGTTATCCTCCCCTTTATACTTGATCCTCATTCTAATTCCTTGTTCACTTTATTTAATTAAAGTGACTTTTCCTAAGTTTTGACTTTAATTATTCTTTTAAGTCGCCTGATCACCTTTTTCCCACTTTATTACTTAATGTCACTTTCAACTTAGGACTTTATGGTAGATGACACTAAATAATTCTTTTGTTCCCTTTTTCTCTTGACTATAGCCTATGGGAATCAGTATAGGCTACTGAGTCGCTCCTCCTGGAATCATCATTGGGAAAGGGACATTACATATCAAGAGTATGATACAATTCATGAAGTTCTCATGGTGCCATATTTCTTTACTTAACATACAACTTGATATGAATTTTGAAAGTAGAAGATGATACCTCATACCAAACATGTGTGTGGAGTCGTCAAGGTGAATCTTATATTCCTTTACAATGATTCTTTCTTCACCTCAGAAGTACATAGTCTTCAAAATTTGCATAGGAAAAAGGGATTATTCCCTCAATAGACTCATAAAATGAGTAAACTTAGATAAGGATTTGGTTTATACTCATCAAAAGGTTGAAGAATAGACTTCAAATATCCAAGGAGAAAGACTCAATTCTCCTCAGAAACGGTGCCAAAATGTTATCACATAATCATTCATCCCAATGTAAAGCCTTCACAAGGTACAAAATGAGTGGACCATTAGAATATGTTACCATTATCCCCTAGGAAAAAGCTTCCCTCATTTTAGTGAATAATAAATCCAACAGAATGGAGGTTTCCCTAGTAGCTTTAAGGAATCCTAAGGCAAGACACAATGAAGTCTAAGGCCTCCTATGTGGCTACCCAATTTCCTACCAATGGAATATATCAAACAAGGTGAGGATAAGGTGGTTACTCAAAGTAAATTTCAGATTTGGGTTTTATGTATTATAAGGTTGATTTAGGTAGTTAATCAAGTTATTATTCAATGTAAAATGATTATTGAGCTCCACTTTTTCCATGATTTCCGTTGTAAAAAAACATTCATTATTACACCTTTTCCCACGTTTCATTGTCAATACACACCATAAACCCTAATTAAACGTCATCATTCATCATTTTATCTAGTGTGGTTAATACATCGTCTTTTCTATCTTTTTAGTGGTTAAAAGATGGTTATTTCATGATTTACTTATGATGGTTTGTGAAGTGTGATTCTTGTACTAGCACGATCAACATTCTTGTACCATTATTGCAGTTTAGCATTCCCGCTCAACACTCTCATTCTGGTACCAGTCATTGTTTAGCATATTTGCGTTCTTTTTGGAAAAAATTAGAAACATGGGTTTTCTCCGTTGTGACGTCAACACGTAGATGCATGTGCCAAAATCCACCTAGGTGGCACGTGTGGACCTCCAACTCAGGGGAATAATTCAGCCAAATCAATAAAAGTTCTAGACAGTCAACTTCACCCTCCATTTTCGTGCACATGAAGACAAATTCAAAGAATATGGAACATGGGTTTTGTTTCTATCATGGAAAATTGGGTCTCATGAGAACCGTTTTCCAAACAAATGAAAGGTTGAGGATTTATTGCTGGTTCTTCGAATGACATTTGCACAAAGTTTGAGATAAGTCAAGATTTGAAAACACCACACCTAGATTTGATGATGTGGCCTTGGGTTTGACGCCTTAGTTATCATGTTATTTAAATTAGTATGAGATGCTTCGTTGGTTGTAGCTAATTCTTTATTTTTATCCATGAAAATCTCATCCACGGGAACGATAGATCGATGCATCTGAAAATGTATTAAATTTGTTATTCCAAAGATTGTGTATGGTTGCTCCTTCTCCTTTCATGTATAAATGAAGGATGGAGGTAGCAAGCCGGAGGAGGATATATATCAGAACTAAGTATTTATTGTAAGCAGAGGTTGCAGTTTTTATTTTTATGAATAAATCGATTGTTGTTGCAATTTTGAACTTCTTTTGATCTAAGCTAACTCTCCAGGCACGTTGCCCATGGTCGGGAAGGGCCCCTCGACCCAGGTGATGTCCTACTTTGTAATTTTAATTCAGTTTCATTTTGGTTGGTGTGCGATTTAGTTTTTTTTTTTTACATCATTTGTGTTCACTAATTTCATTATAAACTCTCTTAGATCAATCCTCAAGACAACGTACCTGCAATTTATGTTTTATTTTTATTGGACGTCTTTCTTTCTTGCCATTATTTATTCCACTTTCATTTCCTATTTTCCCCATCATCTCAGCCTCCAATTCGCCCTCTCCCTATGTCTGCAATTCATGTGATTGATTCAATTCTTCTGCCTTCCAATTAACACTGCATCTTGTGTTTAAATATCGTGATTTTGGGTTATATCTTTCTGTTGTGTGTTATTTTATCACTATGTGTGAAGTCTGATCGCCATAGTTATTATTCACCTGATCTATAATACATATCTGATATGCATTATTTATAACATGGTGTATGGTTACATTCTTTTCCAAATCATGTTACTATATCGATATCCCATTTCAGAATGCATATGCAAAGTGATATATGACGTTTGGTCTTTATTGTTAGTGTGATGTTATATACATTATTTGGTGTGAGATTATATGTTATGATAATAGTAATGTTATATGTGTTATTTGGTTAGTGTGATGTCATATACGTTGGTTGTAATATCATTGTAAAGTTATATTATAACTACACTTCATTGTTGTTGTAATGTAATATATGTTGTTATCGTATTATTACCTTTTGTTATATTTACCTTTTGTCATCATAAAATGTTATATTATGTAATGGTGTTATATTAATATATTGTGTTAATTATTCTGATTAGTATATTGTTGTGGTTTGACGTGTTATTATGTTATGAGTGTTATTATGTTAATTATTTTGATTAGTATATTGTTGTGGTTTAACATGTTATTATATTATGAGTGTTATATTGTGATGTGTATGTTGTGTTCCATAATCATTGTATCAAGTATTCTTGTCAAGTTGATAAGTATTGTTATGTTATATGTATTGTGAGATAAACATGGATGTGGTGTTAAAAGGATTATCCACGTAAAGCAATCGTATTCTTGTACATAAATTTCGTACCAACACATTCATGCACACAAACAAAACGAATTCTGTACCTCCACTTTCACTTCGCTTTCATTGCTAGGCATATCTTTTCTTGAGGACCAATCTCTGAAGCATGTTTCTTTGAAGTCTTTATGTTACACCACTTTCTCTAGATAGGGTCAATTAGGAGTTTGGTGGATTTTCTCTTAAAACTGGTAAATTCCACTTTAGGTCAGTAGCACACATACATCAAGGTTTGAGTAACCTCATCTAACTGACTGATTTGAATACTAGTTTGAGTAAATTCCGCATTTACTTTTAGATTGCCTTGCTTGTTTATTTCCCGCACTTGATCTCATTTCTTGTACTTTGGATTCCTGCACGTTGATTTTAATCCCAGCTTTGCTTTCATTCATTCCATTTTGAAGTGTGTTTTTCGACTTTAGAATAGGCCAGACTAGGCTCCAATCCTGCATTTCTTGTGCTTGCATCTCTAAGTCTACGACTCCCTGGTTGACAATTTAATGTTGGGAATTAATAGTGTATATATTTAGCCCCACAATGATCCACAAAAAACTCAAATTTGAAAATCAATAAAGAATGTTTCAAAACTTGTATAAAGATAGATAAATTACAATAGTAAACAAGTTAAAACAGAAATACAATGTATCCCTTAAAATGAGTTACAAACCAATAGAAAGCAGGGATAAAATAATGAATAAATATAGGGTTTGATTAACTTTAAAATCTGAAAATTACAAGGTATATAATATCCAAATAAAACAATACATATAGCCCTAGTTATGCAACAAGGAAAATTTTAAGTAGATATAAGTATGCATCTATCCCTTGAGGAGATGTAATTAAATGTAGGGTGATATCTAGATATGTCCACTACAAACCCTAGAAGAACCTCCTAGTTCCTTACAAAACTTCAATATGATTCAAGGGAAGATACTCCACTCGTAATATTCCAAGAACTTTGAAAAGAGGGATTCATTCAAGAAAAATATGAAGAGATTACACAACCACCACTAGAGAAGCACAATTATAGTTTTAATCATTCATAAGCAAAATACATAAGATAAAGTGAGACCACTTACTCAAAAAATCTTTCAATCATAAAAACCCTAGCCAAGAGCATCCCTAAAGAAGTAAATCCATCCACAAGTTCCATCCACAAGACAGTCTCCACAATAAGTCGCTCTAATTGTCAATCCATTAATATTTTAGAGAAGAGAAATAGTACACAAGTAGTAGTAATTCTCCACAAGTAGCAATGAATCCAAATGAGAAGTGACTATCTTATTTATATGTGAGACCTAGCACCCTTCTCATTAAAATAATGATATTTTACTAGCAAATCCCTAAGAATGTATAATAATGTCTTTATCTCCTTAAGAACCTTAGAGATAAGGCCATAATACATAATAAAAAAAAAATCCATGATACATGAGTGAATGATTCAAAAGATCCCAAATAAGCTCCCCAAATAAAGTAAACTCTCCTCAAGTTCCAAGTCATCTTCCTCAACATGTGGAACGACCTCCTCCAAAGGTGTCCCACAAATGGTAAAAAATTCATGATAATATTTTTGCGACAAATTTTAAAGCACCATAAGTGTGTCATTTTTTTTCCCGAATTTCTATTATGACCACATTTTGGGAATATTGGGGTCATTCTACATCTAATGGGGTTGTTCTAACAGGATTTTAGGCATTATTTCAAAATATAACTACACTCGAAGTAGTGCAACCTCAAAATATGTTCTAAAATCTCCTCAAGGTGTGAAACAACCTCCTCAAAAGTTGCAATGTACTCTCCAAAAGGTGATAGGTCATATCCAAAAGGTGTTACATCCTCAAATAAAGCATAATGTCCTCATAATAAGTGGGATAACCTCTAGCAAATGTGCAAGGGGACTCCTCAATGTCCTCCTAAGTACCAAGGCTCAATCCAAGTCATATCTATATAAAGTACATCATCCAAAGAGGGGTTGAATTGACCCAATGTAGCCATCAATCTGAAGGCATGTACACAAGTCCAATACAAGATAAGAAGTAAGTCATGTCAAATGTAAATTCCATGGGTATAACACATTAAGAATTATCTTCAAAATTCACAATAAATCATAGAATTCACATCATTTTCCATTTTTAGGTATGAGAGGGTTATGGTTAGCCCCTATTACCTATGTCAGTAACCAAAAGGAGAATTATTTCCCAAGAGACCCATCAAGGAGTCCCTATGTGATGATGGATGGTATGGAGTGGGATTTAACTTCATGAGTGGCATGCATAGTCATGGGAGGTTATGCAATATATTCATCCACATGAGTGCCTTTTTGTAGGAGGGAGTGTGGAGTTGTCATTTCCTTGGCACCATGTCTTTCCAAACCCCCATTTTCCTTTTTCTTTATTCATTCAACCTTTTTTGTATTTTGACTTTTATTGAAAGTCCTTTTTGGATATGCATTATTTTCATAAAAGTTTGGGTGATGGCCTCATAGCAAGGAGGCATATTTGCATTTTTCTCTTTTCCTTTTTTTTTAATTATATATAGTTGCATCAACCTAGAGCATCAATATCCTTAATCTCATGGGATTATGAAGCATGAGCCTATATGTGTGACATATGACCACCAACTCAAAAGTGGGGACAACGAATATTGGGAGAGATGGAGAATGTTATGTATGGATCAAGATATGGAAATTATACCCCTATCAAAGCCCCCCAGTAGTACAACTCTACCCAAGAGTGACAACACCTATCTAGGAGGAGATGGTGACCACAAGGTGAAACAAGGAAAAAGGAACAAATTTAGAGCATCACGATCCATTATCCGACTCAATTGTTTGATCACTAATTTCATGAA
>ML780398.1:941391-965796 GCA_009831015.1 Picea engelmannii
TCATTCAACAGCCCACATTGAAGAGCGGTTTTGGAGAAAGAGCTGAGCTGTGTCAGTAGATCCGTAACGCCGACGTTGAAGAGCTGTGTAAAGGTTTTGGAGAAAGAGCCCACGTTCGAAATATGAACAATAAGCACCGGCATGAAGAGCCCACGTTCGAAATATGAACAATAAGCACCGGCCTGAAGAGCGCACGTTCAGTAGATCCGTAACGCCGACGGTGGTTAAATATAAAATAACTAGCACATGTGGTTGAACTTGAAGGTTTGAACGAAACTGGATAATGATGTGTTTTTTACATAGGTAAACTTGGTAATTACTGATAATGATATTAAAATATTAATTATATTAAATAAATGTGAAAAAGTAAAAAAAGAAACCTAAGCATTAAAAAATGTAAGAAAATTATAAACATGAAATTTCATTCATTGATTTATGAAGATATTAAAATATTAATCATATTAAATAAATGTGAAAAAAGTAAATAAGAAAATCTAAGCATTAAAAAATGTAAGAAAATTATGAACATGAAATTTCTTTCATTGATTTAGGAAGACTATTAACAAAAAAGTTATGAACATAAAATCTCATTCATTGAGCATCTTCAATTTCCAACCATAAAAACATTTCAAAATAATTCATTCATTGAGTTTATTGTTCTAAAATTTGTGACCATAATTGGATGGATAATCACACAAAGAAATTTCAGCAGAACATATGTCAACAATCTGAAAGTATATCGGTTTCTTAAGGCGAGCTATAGAATGGTTGAAAAGGGAGCAAAGGGAGCAATGGAGTACATTTTTCAGAAAAGTGGAATTCGGCCATATATGAAGTCATTGTTTTGATGGAAGCATAATTTCTATTGGATTTTCGTAAATCTAGAATTTAGTAAAAATTTTGGACTTTTTAAAGTAAGTATTGTTGAAATGGTTTCCTAAATATTGTTTAAGGTGTTGTTTAATTGTTTTAAGAAATGGTTTTTTTTAGTTGGAATCTGGTCACATAAATCTGTATGAAATCACTGTTTTTTGTTATTTAAAATCTATTTCTAAATGCAGGATTCAGCATGTTGAAAAACTTCTGACACTTGGATTTTACAGAAATAATCACTCAAACATGTGGATCTAACAATCTCAAGGGATTTCCGGCAAAGGTCTCCACAAAATATAGTTAGAAAATAGTCATTTCCTAGAACATTTAGACTAAGACGTTTTTGAATGGATAGGTTGAAATTTGGGTGCGTAAAAACCTTTTGTTATTTAAAATCCATTTCTGAATGAGGATTGCACGCTGAAAACCCTGTGACACTAGATTTTATAGAAATAATCACTCAAACATGTGGATCTAACAATTTCTCATCGGATTTCGAGAAAAGGATATAGCCGGAAAATAGTCATTTCATAGAACATTTAGAGTATGATTTTTTTGAATGGATAGGTTGAAATTTGGGTGAGTAAAAACAAATAAATATGCATGAAATCCATTTATGAATGCACAATTCAGCATGCTACAATTTCCCACTGGATTTCAGGCAATTCCTAGAACATTTAGACTAGGAAGTTTTTGAATGGATAGGTTGAAATTTGGGTGGGTAAAAACTTATAAAGTGCCACATAAATCTGCATGAAATCACTATTTTTTTGTTATTTAAAATCTATATCTGAATGTAGGATTCAGCATGCTGAAAAACTCATGTGACACTCACAGAAATAATCACTCAAACATGTGGATCTAACAATTTATCACCCGGGCAAAGGTCTCCTGAAAATATCACGGCAAAATAATCATTTAGTAGAACATTTTTAGACTAGGAGGTTTTTGAATAGAAAATTAATCACTCAAACATGTGGATCTAACAATTTCTCACTGGATTTAGGGCAAAGGTCTCCCGAAAATATAGTGGGAAAAGAGTCATTTCATAGAACATTTAGACTACGAAGTTTTTGAATGGATAGTTTGGAATTTGTGTGGGTAAAAACATATAAAGTGCCACATAAATATGCATTTACTATTTTTTGTTATTTAAAATCCATTTCTGAATGCAGATTCAGCATGCTGAAAAACTAAAAACCCCTTGTGACACTGGAAGAAATAATCACTCAAGCATGTGGATCTAACAAGCAAAGATCTCCCAAAAATATTGCCCAAAAAAATTCATTTCCTAGAACATAGGATTTTACAGAAATAATGACTCAAACATGTAGATCTAACAAGCAAAGATCTCCCAAAAATATTACCAGAAAAGAGTCATTTCCTAGAACATAAACTAAGACATTTTTGAATGGATAAATTGAAATTTGGATAGGTAAAAACCTATAAAGTTTAGACTAAGTCTTTTTTATATGCCAATTTATAACAATTCCAAAAAAATGTGTACTTAAACTGACAATAACTATGGTGTTGACAATAACTATGTGGTTGGGCCAGTGATATTCACTTTCTTTGATTATGTTAACGATAGCCATTTCATATAACAATGATTATGATGCTTGGCCTCTTTCAGGATAACCCATCTTTTTGGAACATGTGCGAGGGTGATTTAACCATAAATTCAGCTTTAGATAAACTCATCCAGCGTATCCACGCACTAGAAAATAGTTCTCTGTGCATCGAAAAATGGTGATGATTTTACTTTTATAGAAAATAGTTCTCTGTGCATCAGAAAATGGCGATGATATTATTTTTATTATTATTTTGACCGTTCTATATTTTATTATTATTATTGGGAGGAAATTATTTTTTGGAGCATGTGCGAGGGTGATTTAACCATAAATTCATCTCTAGATAAACTCATCCAGCGTAACCACGCACTAGAAAATAGTTCTCTGTGCATAGGAAAATGGCGATGATATTATTTTTATTATTATTTTGACCATTCTTTATTTTATTATTATTTTTGGGAGGATAGTATTTTTTGGAGCATGTGCGAGGGCGATTTAACTCAGTCAACTTATTGGAAAACCAGTCGTGATTTAGAGCTCCCACGGTGATCTAGAGTTCAGTCCACGTCGGATTGGGACAGTTTCTATTATGAGCTTAACAGCGCGGGCATCACGCTTAATAATACAGAGGACCACATGATGTGGGATGGTGGAGACAGCACCGGTATCATCTCTGTCAAAAATATTTCTCTAGAAAGAACCAACCAGGAACCATGCTACTTCTTCCCTTTAACCAAACATTGGAATATGACAAGCCATGTAAACCTTGAATACTTTGTTGCTCATGACTTTCAAGGTGGAAGGCCAACCAATACTCATAATGATATGCAATTGATAAACTGAAGGCACCCTTCATTTCCAGATAATTCTGTGTTAATTCATCCTTTGGTTAAGAAGTTGGAAAAGAACATATCACAGGAACCATCATATTGTTTTCTTCAAGGTTTTCAAAGTTATCCTTCAAAAATATTGGTTCCTCGGGAGGAGGGTGGGGACTCGAATCATCTAGATAATCAACATTTTCAAACTCAAGTCCCTTTACTTCTTTTCCAAACAAATGACTGACTCATCCATGGATTCATCTAGAATTTCCCCATGAACTTCCTCATCTTTTTCACTATCAAGCTCAATTTCATGGGGGTCCGTACATTCAATATAAGTCTCTGTAAAATCATCTTCTATGACCTCGAATTGATCTTTCGGGGCCACAAACTATTCATTCACGGCTTCACATCGTTCTTCATGGGGAAACTGTATGTTTTGAACTACTTCATTAATTTCTTTAATGGGATCTGGTGGAGAATCAACCTCTGTGTCTGAATTAGCTGTTCCAGTAGATAGAAGATTTTTCCTCTCCAATGTTTCCATAAAATCATCAACCAATTCATTGTAAACGCTATTCTGATTTCTCCTAAATCTGTACAAAAAGGAAAACAGCAAGTCCTGCATGGTCTTGAACATTTTATCATTTGAATCATGAAACCAATCATAAGCCAACTCCCCAGCAAGAGTCATGACAAACAATCGCATTATAACATCCTCATAAATAGGTGGGTCGCACCAATTATCAATACACTGCGTGAAGGCCTTGATGTGAGCGCTACCATCACCATAATCATGATAGTCATGAAGGTTATCAATAACATCTTCAGATATATCATGGGGGTAACCAACAATTCCCCAAAAATCAATAGGACTATAAGAATCATCCATTTCTAAATAGACATTTAAACAAAGGTCTAAAGGAAAGGACTCGGATCCAAGATTACTAAGGATCCAACAAGAAGGGAAACATACTAACTTCATCCAGAAAAATTTTCAAGTTCAAGGATGAAGAAAACAAGCCATGAGTTCCTTCTTGAAGAATACTTTGTCAATTTATTGTTTATTTCAGACAAACAAGAGCATCAAACAAAGAAAAAACAAGAAGAAAAACAAAAGTTAATTTATTAAGTTTGGAGCAAGAATTGGACATCAATGAGTGCTTCTTCCCCAAGAATTTCAAGCAGCCCACAACGATTTCTCTTTGCAGTATACTTGATAAATTTGTTCAATGGAGTCACCACTTGGAAAGGAAGCAAACAAAAACAACCAATGCAAGTTCAAAGAATTATTAGTTCTTAAAAAAAATTAAGTCATTTTGACCAAGGATAAATGAATTATCCCCGGCAATAGCGCCAAAGATGTTGTCGTCCTTATACACACTTGCAAACATGAGCTAAGTCCTTCTCACTTAGTCTGTCCTTGGAGGCACAATGCCTAGGTTCAAAGCCCATGCTGTCACTTTGACTTGAACCTCTTCCATGTAGGCTCACTCCTAGGGAAGCGAAGGGGGGTTGTCCCTAGTTACTAGATAAGTTTTAGAGTTAGGTTCTAGGAATTGATTTTAATTTCTTAAGGTTAGAGGGGATCTAATCTAGGATGTTAAGGTAGCAATGCAAGATGCAGGGTTAGTATGTTAAGCAAGCCTTTTCCTAGGGCAACTAAGACTAGTGCCTAAGGTTGGGCAAGGGGTCAACTAAAGTTAAAGGGAGTTTCTTTACAAATATGATTACAATATTACTTACAAAAGAATAACTGAATCAAATAATACTAGATACAAGATTTACAATTAAAAAAATGCTAGAATACAACAAACAAGCTAAACACTTTACTTATTTTGTGTTTGTGCAGGATATAAAGAGATCAAAGCATCATATAACATTTACAATATCGACATCAAGATCCTCATCACCAATACATCAAGATCATCAATACATCAATAAAGAAGATTAAGAACAAGTATTAAAGATGAAAGACAACCACTCTTAATTGTTAAATCCACGAAAGTTTTAGAGACTTAAGTCCAAAGTTGAGTTATTAATATTTCTTAAGATTATTAAGTTTTATTAGTCTTTCACCAAAGCCTCCTCCTCCTATTGCCAAATAATTGTTGTTCAATAAGTGTTGCCACCCTAGCTTCGCAGGTCAGCCCGAAAGATTGAGTACTCCCGGAAAGGACACATCCTGTGCGTCGTGAGATTGTCCCCAACCTATACCCTCCGTTGCATTCCTTGAACCTCGTTTTAGATGGTGAAGATGGTGGTCTAAGGTACCATAAAGAGTCTATTAAGCTTATATGTGAATTGGGTAGACTTTTAGGAGTGTTTTAGAGTGTTTTAAGAGTTTTATGACACTTTTAAATGTTGATTTAATGACTTGGCTGAAACTCACTTTAGCCTTAAAGATGCGTTGATTAATTTTAAGAGATTAAGAGCATTAACACATATATGCTATGTGAGAGCAAGTCACTTGGATGCACAATTAAATAGGTTCCAAAGTAAATAAATCAAGTGCAAGGGCAAGAAAAACTTGCCAACTAATAGAAGAGAGACAATCACACTTATATTATGTTAAGAGCATGGGCTATGAGCATCAATTGTGAGAGAGAATAAGAAATTCAAGTGTTTTCCTACTTATCAACTTACCAATTAAGTTACTTAGAGCATATGACAAATGACATTAAAGAGATCTATGCAATAAAGAAGAACACCATCCACTTATTGAAGCAACTAAACATTAAGGACTATATATCTAAGCATGGAGCATAAATATAAACACTTGTAGTGAACTAAGCATGCATGAGATTTAGTTAAGTTGATTGTGATGCCCAATAGGCTTAATCTAGAGAATTATTAAGAGTTAGATCTAGATCTAGAATATTTAGAGCATTAACCACTTAGATCTTCAACCACAAATTAAACCATAACCCAACCTTTTGGGGTATTCCTCTCCCAAATAGGTAGGCAATTAATTAAGTTGCTTAACTTAGAAAATATTTAGAGAAGAGAGAAAGGTAAGCAAACCAATAAGCAAACAAGCAAACTCTAACCCCATGTCCTAGGGTTTGGGAGATACCCTTTATCTCAAAAACCCCCACGTCTTAGCTCAAAATGGGCAAAAAAGAACAAATAAAGAAAGATCTAAGCTAGATATAAGCTACCCAAGAGGTCACATGTGGGAGGAGGCTGTACCACTCCTTATCCCACAACTATGAGCCACTAGCAAGCAAGAAAATGAAGAAGAAATGACTAAAAATGCTTAAAAATTGAAGAGGGAGGTTGAGAAATAGCTACAAATCCCTTCGGGGGGGTTTTGAGTGTTGTGTGGATGCCTTTGGGTATCCAAAACCCCTCTCAAGAAGATCTGAACCTGCAAAAACCAGCAAGGAATCCTTGTTGGAAATGCTACACACAACCAATATAGTGAAGAAAAACTTTTGCCTTTTTAGGACAAAAAAATTTCTTAAGAAAAATTTATAAATTTTGATTAAAAATGACCTATCTTACTAAGCTATGTTAGCTGAAATATTGATGGAAAAGAACAACAATATAAAAGAAAAATAATGGTGAGAAAGGAAAGGAGTTTGTATGTGTCTCAAGGGAGCCTTCTTGCTTGAGGTATTCCCAATGAAACCCTTGAAGCTAAACCTGCAAAAACCTTGAAAAGTGATGGCATACAATAGACAATATGTTGCATACACTAATAAGATGACATTTCAATCCTATCTAGCATATCAAGATATATAGATCTACAAGCCAGCATTAAACCACTTAGATCTTCAACCACAAATTAAACCCTAACCCAACCTTTTAGGGTATTCCTCTCCCAAATAGGTAGGCAATTAATTAAGTTGTTTAACCTAGAAAATATTTAGAGAAGAGAGAAAGGCAAGCAAACCAAGAAGCAAACAAGCAAACCCTAACCCCATGTCCTAGGGTTTGGGAGATACCCTTTATCTCACAAACCCACATGTCTTAGCTCAAAAAGGGAAAAAAAGATCAAATAAAGATATATCTAAGTTAGATCTAAGCTACCCAAGAGGTCACACATGGGAGGAGGCTGTACCACTCCTCCCACAACTATGAGCCACTAGCAAGCAAGAAAATGAAGAAGAAATGAATAAAAATGCTTAAAAATTGAAGACGGAGGTTGAGAAATAGTTACCAATCCCTTCAGGGGGTTTTTGAATGTTGTGTGGATGCCTTTAGGTAGCCAAAACCCCTCTCAACCAGATCTGAACCTGCAAAAATCAGCAAGGTATCCTTGCTGGAAATGCTACACACAACCAATATAGTGAAGAAAAAGTTTTGCCTTTTTAGAGAAAAAAAAATTCTTAAGAAAAATTTATAAATTTTGATTAAAAATGACCTATCTTACTAAGATATTCTAGCTGAAATATTGATGGAAAATAACAACAATATAGAAGAAGAATAATGGTGAGAAAGGAAAGGAGTTTGTATGTGTCTCAAGGGAGCCTTCTTGCTTGAGGTATTCCCAATGAAACCCTTGAAGTTAAACCTGCAAAAACCTTGAAAAGTGATGGCATACAATAGACAATATGTTGCATACACTAATAAGATGACATTTCAATCCTATCTAGCATATCAAGATATATAGATCTACAAGTATGTGCATTACTAGATCTACCCAAATAACATTTTACTTTAGGATCCAATGGATGTAATCACCAAACAAAATTAGAACAACATTACCTCATGTGTATGGCAAGAAAAAGCATGTGCATAACTCTTTCAATAATCCTCCAAACATTTTTTCTTTATTACTCAAGAAGAGAATCTTGGAGAAAACTATCTCCAAAACCCTAAGAGCTAGAGAATGAAAATGATGAATGAAAGAGAGAAAGAGTGAGTGAGAAATCAAGTAGCATAACCTTAGCTCAAGATATGGTGAGTTGGAAGTGAGGAAAGTGATCTATTTATACTTGGAGAGGCAAACCTACCTCTCTTGGATCAATGCCAAGTGTCCACCACAAAGCACAACAGTAGATCTCTAGGCTAGCGTGCACCATCTAGGGTTTGAATCCTAGATCTAGGGTCTAGAAAGGTGTGGGAGGTGTTGGGATCATACAAAATCAAGTGGGAGGTTATGGGATTCGTGCTAAGGAAGAGGAGAGGCCTCAAATAATTTTTAAAAATTTATTTGGAATTTTCCTAGTGTAGGAGGGGCGTAACTCTCTAGGAGAGCGCACTTTTTGGGGATGAGGAGAAGATTGGAGGGTGAGAGATGAGGGAAAAGGTGTGGGATCACCTTAGGGTGAGACGTGGGGGTTAAAGGAAAGGAAATCAGAAGAGAGGGGGGCCCACATAGGTCACAATGACCAATCTCCAAGGAAAAACATCAATCCCCCTAGGGGGCGTAACTTTTGAGTGAGGAGAAGGGGTAAGTGTTAGAAAAAGTTTGAAAAAGGTTGGGAGGGTTATGTTATGCTTAGGGAGTCTCTCTCTAACCTTTATCCATCATTTTACATCATTCTGACTCATTATTACAATTTTACATTTTTGCCATGTTTGGACTTTAGCAATTAAAATTGTTGTTTTTGACTCACTCGCACCCTAGGTGGACAAACCCATAACAAAAGTTGTTCGACTGAGCTGAAACTTGATCCATGGATGTAGGGGGTGCTATTCCATTTATTTTGAACACAAATACCCCTATCAAAAGTCCAAGGACCTAGTTTTTACAATTATTGCTCAAAAATAATTAATTAATTAAATAATTAAACCTCCAAACTTAGGGAAATTTAATTAAAAATTAATTAATTAAAAAAAACTAACTTAGACTCGACGAAATTCCACAAAATTTTCTAATATGTTTTGCATGGTCATTTACAATGATTCCCTACAATAGTTACCAAAAGATAAGCCCACTAGAATGTCGTTCACCACTTTGGAGGAATTATTGCAAGTGTGAGGGAAAAACTCAAGGGAAATCAATAACACTGAAAAACCTAATTGATAACCTAAGGATAAAAAAAACCTTGGTGAAAGGAACTCTCCTAGTGAACCGATCCCAAGGTAATTGACCTAGACATGACTCATGCAGACCTATTACATTATTAACCCACGCAGGGGTGCGGAAATTTCAGTTACAAAAAGAAGTGTTGGGGCCAAAAATGTCCTTGTAGAACCAAAGTCTTCGACAAATTTGCATCTAATGATGCATCTCTTCATGGAACATAGAGTTGACCACTGGTGCTAAATGGTTGGTCAACACCTCCATCCACAAATGATTTTCACACAGGGTGGTTTGACGATGCATCAAAACAAAATGGATCTGTGAGTGGTGCAAGGGGGCTGATAAATGTCAGTCAAAACTCTACATACAGGTGGAATCTCTTATGCGGCCCAGGAACCAACACAAGGGTGGAACTTCTGGGTTCCTGGGCAACCCTTCTCTTGGCTTCTAGGCTAAACATAGATAGCCTACACTTGATCGGGGATTCCAAAGTCATCATAGACTGGATGAATCATCAAGGTAAATTACAAACCATCACACTCTTAGCTTGGAAAGATAGAATTTGTTCGCTCATGCATCATTTCAAGAAACTATCTTTCACACACACCTCTCGAGAGTATAACAAGGAAGCATATTTTTTATCAAAGATTGCCCTACAAAGGAAAGCAGGTGTGCTCTATTTCAATCATTGGTTGGATGGTCATGAGGGCCCTACTCATACTATTCAAATTTTTTAGGACTAAAGGCACTTTGTTTGCCATCTTCAACATTATTTGCAGCCACAATTTCTCCTCTTCTTTCATAATTTTCTCTTCTCACTCACATAAGATCTCATGTAACTTCCTGATTGTTCCTCACTTTTCTAGAATCTGATCACTTGTCAACACATTAAGCATGCTTAACCTTTTATTGTATGTTCATTTTACTTGACAGAGGTCACTCTGCCAATATACTTGGTATGAGAACACATTATATTTTATAATATAATTAAGAAATTTTTTCTACTAAAAAAAGATAACAACATTCAATACTACATAGCATGGTCAACATTAACTATCCACTAAATAATATAGATAACCATTTCATATAACAATGATTAAGATGCTTGGCCGCTTTCAGGACAACCCATCCTTCTATGCAACGGGAATGGGAGGATAGTATTTTTTGGAGCATGTGCGAGGGTGATTTAACCATAAATTCAGCTCTAGATAAACTCATCCAGCGTATCCACGCACTAGAAAATAGTTCTCTGCGCATCGGAAAATGGCGATGATATTATTTTTATTATTATTTTTATTATTATTTTGACCATTCTATATTTTATTATTATTTTGACCATTCTATATTTTATTATTATTTTGACCATTCCATTCGTGATATAGTTTTTATCAGAACCCCAATGGCGTAACGTCATTTGTGATAATAGTTTTTTTAATCAGAACCCCAATGGCGTAACGTCGTGCCTTTCTGGAGTTCCCCTCTATATTTGAGCAATGGTGCTTTGTGGCGTTTTATACCACGCAAAAAGCGGAGCTTCCATAAATGGAAACTGTTTGGAAAATTCTTATACAACATTCCATGACCTTTGACAGTTCAGTATTAATTTTTTTGGAAATTCAGAGATAACGTTCCAGCACTTTTGAAAGTTAAATTTTAATTTCAAAAGTATTACAAACTTGATATACACTATCTTAAAAATATTATTTAAAATTTAATAAAAATGAGATGTGTAAAATATGTTAATGTTATCAAATATCCATTAACTACATGTAAACAAAAACTTTGAATTCTTTGTCTCATGTAAACAAAAACTTTGAACTTTTTGTCTTGTATTGTTAAGATTATGGTTGTATTGTTAAGATTATGGTTAGTTATTTCAAATTAGAAGATATTGTTTACTAGTATTATGATGTCAAAATTGATTAATATTCATTATTATTGTTATTATAATGACTCAATATAGGTTACTGAGTCACTCCTCATGGAGTCATTATTGAGAAAGGGACATTACATATCAAGAAGAATTTTGAAAGTAGAAGATGATTCTTTCTTCACCTCAGAAATACATAGTCTTCAAATTTTGCATAGGGAAAAGGGATTATTCCCTCAATAGACTCATCAAATGAGTAAACTTAGATAAGGATTTGGTTTATACTCATCAAAAGGTTGAAGAATAGACTTCAAATATCCAAGGAGAAAGAGTCAATTCTCCTCCCGTGCCAAAATGTTATCACATAATTGTGCATCCCAATGTAAATCCTTCACAAGGTACAAAATGAGTGGACCATTAGAATATGTTACCATTGTCCCTTAGGAAAAAACTTCATTTTAGTGAAGAATAAATCCAATAGAATGGAGGTTTCCCTAGTAGCTTCAAGGAATCTTAAAGCAAGGCACAATCAAGTCTAAGGCCTCCTATGTGGCTACCCAATTTACTACCAATGGAATATATCAAACAAGGTTAGGATAAGGTGGTTACTCAGAGTAAATTCCAGATTTTGGTTTTATGTATTATAAGGTTGATTTAGGTAGTTAATCAAGTTATTATTCAATGTAAAATGATCCACAAAAAACTCAAATTTGAAAATTAATCAAGAATGTTGCAAAACTTGTATAAAGATAAATAAATTAAAATAGTAAACAAGTTACAACAGATATACAATTTAGCCCTCAAAATGAGTTAGAAACCAATAGAAAGTAGGGCTAAAATAATGGATAAATATAGGGTTTGATTAACTTTAAAATCTTAAAATTACAAGGTATATAATATCCAAATAAAACAAAACATATAGCCCTAATTATGCAGCAAGGAAAATTTTAAGTAGATGTAAGTATGCATATATCCCTTGAGGAGATGTAAGTAAATGTAGGGTGATATCTAGAGTTGTCCATACAAACCCTAGAAGATTCTCCAAGTGCCTTACAAAACTTCAAGATGATTCAAGGGAAGATACTCCACTCGTAATATTCCAAGAACTTTGAAAAAAGGGATTTATTCAAGAAAAATATGAAGAGAATGCACAACCACCACTAGAGAAGCACAATTATAGTTTTAATCATTCATAAGCAAAATACACAAGATAAAGTGAGACCACTTACTCAAAAAATCTTTCAATCGTAAAAACCTTAGCCAAGAGCATCCATAAAGAAGTAAATCCATCCATAAGACAGTCTCCATAAGAAGTCGCTCTAATTATCAATCCATAAATAATTTAGAGAAGAGAAATAGTAGACAAGTAGTAGTAATTCTCCACAAGTAGCTATGAATCCAAATGAGAAGTGATTCTCTTATTTATATGTGATACCTAGCACCCTTCTCAATAAAATAATGATATTTCCCTAGCAAATCCCTAAGAATGTATAATAATGCCTTTATCTCCTTAAAAACCTTAGAGATAAGGCCATGATACATAATAAAAAAAATCCATGATACATGAGTGAATGATTCAAAAGATCCCAAATAAGCTCCACAAATCCAGTAAACTCTCCTCAAGTTCCAAGTCATCCTCCTCAACATGTGGAACAACCTCCTCAAAGGTGGAACGACCTCCTCCAAAGGTGTCCCACAAGTGGTAAAAAATTCATGATAATATTCTTGTGACAAATTTTAAAGCACCATAAGTGTGTCATTTTTTTCCTGAATTTCTATTATGACCACATTTTGGGAATATTGGGGCCATTTTACATCAAATGGGGTTGATCTAACAGGATTTTAGGAATTATTTCAAAATATAACTACGTCTAAAGTTGTGCACCCTCAAAATATGTTCTAAAATCTGCTCAAGGTGTGCAACAACCTCCTCAAAAGGTGCAATGTACTCTCCAAAAGGTGCTAGGTCATCTCCAAAAGGTGTTACATCCTCAAATAAATCCCAATGTCCTCATAATAAGTGGGAGGACCTCCAAAAAATGTAAAAGGGGCCTCCTCAATGTCCTCCTAAGGACCAAGGCTCAATCCAAGTCATATCCATATAAAGTACATCGTCCAAAGATGTGAAGGCATGTACACAAGTCCAATACAAGATAAGAAGTAAGTCATGTCAAATGTAAATTCCATGGGTAGAACATATTAAGAATTATCTTCAAACTTCACAATAACTCATAGAATTCACATCGTTTTCCATTTTTAGGTATGACAGGGTTATGGTCAGCCCCTATTACCTATGTCAGTACCCAGAAGGAGAATTATTTCCCGAGAGATCCATCAAGGAGTCCCTATGTGATGATGGATGGTATGGAGTGGGATTTAACTTCATGAGTGGCATGCATAGTCATGGGAGGTTATGCAATATATTCATCCACGTGAGTGCCTTTTTGTAGAAGGGAGTGTGGAGTTGTCCTTTTCTCAGCACTATGTCTTTCCAAACCCTCATTTTCCTTTTTATTTATTCATTCAACCTTTTTTGGATTTTGATTTTTATTGAAAGTCCTTTTTTGGATATGCATTATTTGCATCAAATTTGGGGTGATGGCCTCATAGAAGGGGGGCCTATTTTTCGTATTTCTCTTTTCCATTTTTTATTATATATATAGTTGCATCAACCTCGAGCATTCAATATCCTTAATCGCGTGGGATTATGAAGCATGAACATATATGTGTGACATATGAGCACCAACTCAAAACAGGGGACAATGAATATTGGCAGAGATGGAGAATGTTATGTATGGATCAAGATATGGAAATGATACCCCTATCAAATCCCCCCAGTAGTACAACTCTACCCAATAGTGACAACACCTATCTAGGAGGAGATGGTGACCACAAGGTGAATCAAGGAAAAAGGAACAAATTTAGAGCATCGTGATCCATTATCCGACTCAATTATTTGATCACTACTTTCATGACAATTACATAAGGTGTTAACACTTAATATGGAGTATTGAAACAAGTTACCTTCTTTGGGTCAAGCACCATAGTCATCAAGTGAGAGTGAGATAAGCAACAAGTGGGAAGCATCATCTGTAAATTGTATATGGAGAACCATGGATATTTTCTATGGAACTATTGTCTGTGATAAGGAAATAGGATAAAAATATCCTCTAGTTACCCCCTAGATGTTAGTGGGTAGCATACCTTGCACTAATGGAAGGCCTTGTAATTTCAAGGATATAATAAATTTCATAATTTAAAAAAAAAAAATTATATATATATATATATATATATATATATATATATATATATATATATATATATATATATAATATTATAAATTTTTTAAAAAATAGTCATACATAATAACAATGTGTTCTCTACAATTCTACAAAAAAATTGAAGGAAATTCCATCATTTAGGTATTAAACACCTGCACTATCGCAAACATATGCATTATATTGTGCATGAAAAATAACATACCATTGTTAGTAAAACTAAAGTTTCACACGGTCATACACATACATGATAGAATACGATGGGTAGTCTATGAGACACTGTGTATGCCAAGTGCATCGCCCATTTTGCTTTTAAAGTCGGTCAGGGAAACTTTTCCTTATCCTATCGCACAATTATTTAAGGTTCAGGGATAGTTTGGTTCTTGTAACAGATTTATAATTGTTGTCAATTGGTTTCTCAGATCTCAAGTTTATTGTGCTAAATGCTAATATATTTCTGAATTTATTGTTGTTTTTATAGTAAACTAGCTGCACTTGATTTATTATGATAGACATATCAGCATGTTGTTAGTGCAGGCTCTTGGGTTCATAATGATTTGGAGCTCATAACACTGTTGTCCAAGCCCCAATAACAACAGAACCCACACCTGATTTCAGAGAAAACATTAGATTTCAACTTATATTCATAACAGTTGTATCGAAGTCACTTTCTTGTCCTTGTGGGTCAAAACTAGCAATGGAAGACTTCTCTAGATGCAGTGAAGTCATAAGAAGAGCGGTAGAGTATTTGCTAGTCTTCATCGATGAATATCCAAGCTTATGTGAACCTTATAATAAAGAATCTCTGGAAACAAGTTTATTGGAATATGTTCACCATTTTTAATATCAAAGAGAAATTGAATATTCTCTAGGAGAAAAATCTATAGCTGACAAGGAAAACACAGGTCATATTGAAGACCACAATGTTGAAATCAACACCCCAGTCCACAGCTCAAATGCTCTAGAATTTGAGGATGTTTTATCATCATTATTTTCAATGTTCGTTAAGGTTGGTAATAGAGAAAAGGATTCAGCTGAACCGTTAAGGATTACAGCATTGCATACCGGAAAATCATAAAAGCCATTGGAGATCATGATCAAGCTATTAATCTGAAACATGCATCTGAGGTTATCTAGATAGTTAATCAATTCAAGGCATATTTATAAGAAATTAGGGTGCACACATTTACAAATATGTTGATGGAGAGAGAAAATAAAAGATACATGATCGCCTTGATATTGTGCCAAAAGGATCCCAAAGTATGTAATTTTATTTATAGTTTAATAAGGGTATTTTACAATGTAACCAACAATGACTACAATTCATGCAACAACATTTCATTGAGGCATTCTTTCAAACAATTTGCAACCAATGTTAACATTCCCATTCTTGGCATACATTCTTACAAAACTAAGGCCCACCTAGCTTACAATGAACACTAGTTCAAAAACACACTTATTGTAAATTTTCCAGAAAATATGTGTACTAGCAAGAATCCAATAGACATTAAAAAATTTGTGGAAAACATGTCTTTTTTAACCACACAAAAAATCTGCTAACTACTTACCAAAGAAGAACAACAATTGCGGAGCTACATGGATCCTCTCCTTAGGCTACACCTTTCTCTTTAAAATGGAGATGGAATCAATAGATTTCACCTACAGGGTGATGGTTTACCCCACCAAGGACTTCATAAATATTTGAAACAATCTGACAAGCCCAGACCCTGTTCAGTTATTTCCTCAAACATGTTGCAAACAAGACTTCTGTCAAACCAAAAATCTGTTCAGGTATTTCGTCAAACATGCTGCAAATGCTGAAGATGAAATATGTTGTGCCAAATACACAACAGATGATCCTACTCAAAAACCTCTCACGCTGATTGTTGTGTCAACCTTCCCGGCCATTCGTAATCATTCCACGTCCTCAAAATTGCTATAGTTCGTAACCCATTATATATCAGTCCTCATGAAATACGAACTAAGACAAGAAACCCATTCCTACTATATCCATCCCCCATTTCGATTCCATTCATTCCGTCCCCTACTTTGAAATAGGGAGAAGCCATTTGAATTGCTTGTATTATCGAATTGGTGTCGTAGAGATAGAGTTTGATCTCAAAAGTCATGACCAAACCCCCCTGCAACCACCATTTTCACGCAGACTTTCGTCCCTAGAGATGTTCAGTTGAATAAAATCCTTAAGATAAACTGAGGAAGAAGCTCCTTTGTTTCCAGCTACCTCCAACGCTTTCTATGCCCTCCAACGCATTCAGACTACAGTAGCGTTCGTTGAATCTGTCAGGTCAATACTCGGAGATCGACTTCTTCAGAACCAATGCCAACTGAAACTATACCCAAATTCGTTGATTTTTACTCATTGCCCAATTGTCAAATAAATATTTAACTAGATTCACCTATATATTTTATAGATAAAATGTTTCTTATTTTGATGGAAACTATACCCAAAAAAAATTGCAAGGTAAATAAAACCTTACCAGTCTTATTCACCTAATAATAGAGATTTTTTCATAATTGTCAAAAAAAATATATACCTAAACATTCACTTATAAAATGTACTAGATAAAAGGTTTCTTATTTTGATGGAAACTATACCCAAAAAAACCAAATTTACATCGTCGGATTCTGGCCAAAAAAACCCCAAAGGTAGAAGATTTAGCCAACATCGATAAAATGTCTCTTATTTTGGTGGAAACTATACCCTAAGTCGTTCATTTTTGCCCAATTTTCCTTTTTAAGTTTAATATGTATATTGTTTTCGGGTGGTCTAAATGTTCAACGTTTTGACCATTTTCCAATTATTGTTTGTCCTCCAATTTTAGTTTTCAATCTTCTAGCAACCTCCCTCAATTAGATGTCGTTAACCCACACATATGTTAGAATGTCCCACTACTATTGCTACAACTGCAAGGGGCATGTTAAAGAAGAACTTATAGCCCAATGTATGAAAATCCTTAAATTATAAGGAGGTTATGCTCGAGAGGCAATTGTAGTGAACAAAAATAGTGGATAGGGAGTATATAGGGTAAATAAACAAAATTCACCACCATGAAATTAAAGGATTGGTGATAGTCATATGGAATTGGTGGAGAAGTAAGGAGGAAGAGAGAGATATATATATGCACCCACATGGCAAGCAAAACCTTCATAACTAACAATTACTTAATGTTTTGATTTCAAAGCCACAAAATTTATCATAGAATTAACAATGAACTCCAAAGAATAGGAATGTTAGAATTTTTTTAAATACCTATGAGTAATCATTCACTGAACTCCAAATGGAACCAAGTAATTTGTAAGGATATATATAGTTGCAAAGAAATTAGGATGTGCATCAATGGAAGGACGAAATGTGTATTAGGTTTTGAAGTAAATCGAACACATTACTTAGTGTCATAGAATAATAGAACTAGAAAACCCTAATGTCGAAACCCATGTAAAAAAATAATGTACACATTGTAGACAATATATTATAATTCTCAAATGTCACCACCTATCATTGGGTGTTATCTTTCTCTTTCAACCTATCCACTCACTCTCCAACTCTCAAATTACCTAATGTCACACCAATGCAACCTCCCTTATGGAAAATGATGGTACATGAAATCATGTAAGTGAGAGGGGTAAATAGATAGAAGCTTGGTACTGAGTGGCTCACCATGCCTTGTGATGCATTGAAAATGAATGGAATGAATATTGGTCTAGTTATTCCATGGCTCCACCAGGGACTATAGTTTTCAGTGACAAGTTGAACTACAATGTCCTCTTATTAATTCACCTTGAATTTGCAACCATCTCCAAAGTACTATTTAAATCATATATTGATTTGTTATGTTTTTAAAAATAAATTTATTTTCTTATTTATGAAATTTCACAAATTGAATTTATGATTGGTTCAATACTATGTGAAGTGATTTTGTTCACTGTGTTCTTTATATTTCTTCCCTGAATCTCTATCTTCGTTGGATTATATTTCACTTTTCATAATCATAAATCCATGGTCACTTTTCTTTTAGCTATATTATTCGTTTTGTTTCCATGAAATCATAAAGCTATAAAACAAACTTTGGTCTTTGTGAACTATCAAGTTTGTGAACGTTGTGTTTTCCAATGGATTACATGTTGCATTTGCACTATAAAAATAATGTATTCATTATAAGTAAACAAAGTAGTTCCAGCATCACATGGACTCAATCAATACATCTAAAAGTTAAATGCTTGCAAGTACATGATTATAGTTGATGGACCAAAAAATCAACCCCTAGTTTAGGACAATAATCCAATAATCGGATCGTCTAGTTGTGGAACTCATTACTTCGATTCGAACAATTGTGTTCGACCTCTATTTTGAGCACATAAGTTATTAAGAAGATGTTGTTTGTTATCAAGCTTTAATGAATTTCTGTTGCAAGAGAGTGTCGACCCTTTCAGTGGTCAACCTCTCAGCTATGTCTAAAACTCTATAAATACTGAACTCTCTCTGAGAAAAAAAATGCATAATGATATTTCGTGTTTTTGAATTCAGCTCTGTAAATCCCTTTTTATGAATACAAGTTGATGCGATGGTCGTGATTTTTTATTGAGCTGAAGTAGTGCCACGACTACCTAGGGGGGGCACCAATGGTTTATTTGTTTGTTTATTTGTTGTGTAGTTGTATTTTCACGTAGAACTCCTTTTGTGAAAATTCACTTACTGTATATTCACATTTCTATATCTAACTCTTGTATGCAAGTTGCTTGCTGAAGTTGTATCATTCACTATATATTCATATTCATAAATATCTAATATTTATTCTCTGTTATCTAACGTTTCATATATAGGTTATGGTTTATTGATATGTATATGATCATAGTTATCATCTAACTATCCAATCACATACAAGCTTTATTTTCCCATTTTATAAACTGTTTGGATAGTGTATGCACTACAACAAAACAGGCCAGTAGCGCCTAGTTTAGCTTCGGATTTTAGTGCATTTGAGGACATGAATTGGGTCGATGGGATGGCGCAAAACTTGAGGCTAAACAATGTGTTCACTTGGGCACTAGATTTAGTGCCTAGTTTAGCGCCCAATTTAGCTCCTTCTTTAGCGCCAGGTTTTGCTCCCTCTTTAGTGCCTAGTTTTGATCCCTTTTTAGCGCCCAATTTAGCTCCCTATTTAGCGCCCAATTTTTCTCCTGATTTAGCGCCTAAAATGAGATATATCTCCCTAAACAATGCCCAAAATAGCTCTTGGTTTAGCTCCTAATTTAGCACCTAGTTTATCTCCAGGTGTGGCGCCTAATTTAGCTCTTGGTTTAGCTCTTGGTTTAGTGCCTAGTTTAGCTCCAAGTGTAGCTCCTGGTTTAGCACCTAGTATAGCTTCTGGTTTAGCTTCTGGTTTAGCTCCTATTTTAGCTCCACATGTGGCACCTAATTTAGCTCCTGGTTTAGCTCCTAGTTTAGTGCCTAGTTTAGGTGTGGCTCCTAATTTAGCTCTTGGTTTAGCTCCTAGGTTAGCTCCTAGTTTAGCTCCTATTTTAGCTCCTAGTTTAGCGCCTAGTTTAGATCCTAGTTTAATGCATGGTTTAGCTCATGGTTTATCTCTTGGTTTAGCTCCTGGTTTAGCGCCTAGTTTAGCTCCCAATCATGTTTCATGTTTTTCTTCTAGTGTAGCATCGAAAATAGCTTCTAGTTTGGATTCCAAATTAACGCCAAGATGTGCTTCCATACCTTGCATTGCCTTGTCTTACCATGCCATGCATTGCCTTACCTTTCCCTCACTCCCAGGTCCAATCCCTCAGAAGTTGTTTTTTTCATCAATTACGAGAACTAGTGTTTTTCTCAGTTTTAAGAAATGCAACATTTGGATTTAGGGGGTCCAATTTATGAAACCATGCCTCAGGAGTGGATGGATAATGTGGTCACCTTTTCCATGCCTAAAAAATCTTGCAGCATCTCATGGAACTCAAAAGTGCTGCTTTGTTAGGCTTTTATGCCCTGGAATTGGCCAAGAGTCCCTGAAATGGTTTGGGATGCGACTTGCAACTGGGCATAAAACAAAAACCGAGTCTCTAATTAAGGAACCATCGACTCCGATGGATTACTGGGATAGGGTTTCAGCTATAGCACCCCTCACTCTTGGGTTCCATGCCTCCGAAGTTGCTTTACTCATTGATTTCGAGAACTAGTGTTTTTCTTAGTTTGAAGCAATGCAACATTTGGATTCAGAAGTTCAATTTATGAAACCATTCCTCAGGATAATATGGACAATGTGGTCACCTGGTCCATGCCTAAACAAGCTTGCATCATCTCACAGAACTCAAAAATTTTGCTCCGTTAGAATTTTATGCCCTGAGGAGGAATTGGCCAAGAGTTCCTGAAATGGTTTGGGATGCGACTTGAAACTGAGCATATAACGAAAACCGAGACTCAAATTGAGAAATCGTCATCTCCGTTGGATTCCTGGAATAGGATTTCAGCTAGAGTACCCCTCACTCCCAGGTCCAATCCCTCGAAAGTTGTTTTTTTCATCGATTTTGAGAACTAGGGTTTTGCTCAGTAAGAAGCAATGCAATATTTGGATTTAGGGGTCCAATTTATGAAAACCATGCCTCGGGAGAAGATGGAAAATTTGGTCACATAGTCCATGCCTAAAAAATCTTGCATCATCTCATAGAACTCAAAAATGTTTCTCTGTTAGGTTTTTATGCCCCAAGGAGGAATTGGCCAAGAGTCCCTGAAATGGTTTGGGATGCGACTTGCAACTGGGCATATAACAAAAACCAAGACTTGGATTGAGGAACCATCGAATCTGATGGATTACTGGGATAGGATTTCAGCTAGATCACCCCTCACTCCTCGGTTCCATGCCTAAGAAGTTGCTTTACTCATTGATTTTGAGAACTAGTGTTTTGCTCAGTTTGAAGCAATGCAGCATTTGTATTAAGGGGTCTAATTTATGAAACCATCCCTCAGGAGTGGATGGATAATGTGGTCACCTAGTTCATGCTTAAACAAGCTTGCAACATCTCACGAAACTCAAAAATGTTTCTCCGTTAGTCAGCAAAAAAGGGAGCTAATCACAGGGATTTGTTGTAGTGATATAACAATAATCTATACTTCATTAAGTTGTGGTTTTAAATTACTTTTGTAGAAGTTGCATACATTATTATCTTCATATAGGATATTTCCAATATCATTTTGATAGGATAAGCGTTGATTTCGAATTTATTTTAATCAATGTTCATAGATTAAATTGAGTCCAAGAACATGTAATTGACCATTTGATATTTTCATAAATGGCCAAGCTTTCCATAGATTGTCTTATTCATACTTTGCATATCTCTATAGAAATTAACATCGAATTGAGTCCGCTAGAATTATCAGTAATATTAAGATGCCATTGTGACATAATTCACCACCGTAGACATAACCATTACATTTGAATATCGTCACAACACTCTTTGCTTTCAGTTAGGCAGATTAGTGTAATGATAGGGTTTATTTCCTATAAGATAAGAGTAATTGTGAGTTTTTGAAGAGATGCTTTAAGAATAGAGTTCACTTTGAAGAATTACTTATTCAAGGATTGATTGCTTATTCAAGAGTTGTTTGCTTAGAATAATAACCTCATTGTTCATAGTTATAGATTGCTTTTAAAGAGTTGTTCATTTAGACTAATAAGCTCATTGTTTGTAGTTAAAGATTTCTCTGTACATTTAAAATAAAGTATATTGTTCAAATAGATTTTATCTTGTTTAGAGTCTTTTAAATCATCTTTTAAAATAGAATTGTAGATTGAAAATAGAGTGTTGATCCTTAGGGTAAATCATTATCTTGACTAGTTAATCTTTCTGTTAGTTTTCCTTTCTACCTTGACCCATACCGTGTCACAACTCTAAGTCTACTTACCCTGGTCGATAATTTAATTGAGAGAAATTAAGACATATAGTTTACGCATCAGGTTCATATCTATCTCTCTCTTCCTCCCCACTTCTCCACGAATTCCATACAACTATCAACAATCCCTTAATTTCATGATGGTGGCTTCTATTTATTTACCCTGCATACTCCCTAAGTCCACTACTTTTGTTCTTTATAATTGCCTCTTGAGCAAAGCCTCCTTGTTATTTAAGGATTTTCATATATTGGATTATAACTTATTCCTTAACATGCCTCTTGTAGTTAGGGGTAGCAGGAGCGAGTGAGGTTATCTACTCCCCAGGAGGACATATTTGAACATCCTTCTCTTGGATTTTGGGCATAGCATCCAATAATCAAGCGAAAGCCTACACTCTTTATAAAGGTCTCAATTTAGCAAAGAGCCAAGACATTGGAGATATACTTATTATTGGATACTCTAGGGTTATTCTTAACCAGTTCAGAAAGTGATCCCTCTCAGATGATATGAAACTCAGAAGTGTCATGGCTAGAGCATTGGCGAAGGCAGAGGCATTTCAAACTGTTCAATGTTTTCATGTACTTAGACTCAATAATATTGAGGTCGATTCCTTTGCTAAATTGGTTACTTGAGACTCTCTAGGCACATTAAGAATTGATGGTCAGGTTGATCATCAATTTATCCCCTAATGTTGGTTGGGATGGATAGACAAATAAGAGTATTGCCCCAAATGAGGGGCCCATCAACTAAGGAGGCCATGAAGTATAACCAATGCCTTGTAAGGCACACATGTCTAAGGATTGGAGTGACAGGTGGCAACAACATTTGGAGCTCGTTCTAGCTGGTGATGAGGACGAGGAGATATAACATTCATTTAACTCATGCGCCTTTAGCCCCATGCATACTCTCGCACGAGCGTTCTTCAATGATTTCTCTTTCTCGGTCAGTTTTGCATGTTATAGGGACTGTGTTAATGGCTATGGTACACCTTCGTACCCCTTTGGTGTCACTATTCTCTCATTGTACCTCATTCATAGCTTGGAATGATGGCTTCTTTTGGCTAGAGTCTTATCGCATGCTTGAAGATCTCTCTGGTGGGCGTGGAGGAAAACATAGGTTCAATCATCATCCAGGGTGGCGATGCATCACACGACGCCAAGTTGTTACAAAAGATCTTCGACGTGAGGAGAGTATTATGAGTCGGGGTGGCATAGAATTAGACGTTGTTATAACTTTAGAGCCCAGAGTTGTATTTCCCATCAACCATTTGTGGACAACATTCTCTCTAGAAGCTAATTGGGCAGGAGGTGGAATGGATATTATGAAAAATAGGAGGTCAGGTGTAGCATAATGGCATCGAGAGCTTCAAGAGGAAGACCAGGAGGCTTTGGTTAACCTAGTCAATTTGCTTCAAATTAGCATGCAAAATGTCTTAGTTCAATGACAAACTGCAATGGATTTGCTCATCGAGCAGAGGTAGGGAATTCAACAATTACGGGATGAAGTGAATTCCATATGCTTGGAGGTAGTGGAGCTGTGCTCTAGACCTATCTCTCCAGCCCCGACAACTTCTAGTCCGAAAATTTCTGACATGACTTTGTCTCCTACTCCTCCCAGGAAAATTCCAGATCTCAATTCATCGTCGAACTCCTCAGAGAAAGTTCAGAATGGACCTCCATTAGACAAAGCTTAATATGTATGCTCTATTTCAGTATTTTGATACTTGGTATTTTCTATAGATGGTATATTAGGCTCTGTAATAGTTGTAAGTCAGTTTCAGGGCTTGTAGGTTGGACTATTTTAGACAGTTAAAAGTTCCAAGATAATTTTGAAGTCTTACAGGCTTATTTTGAATCATGTAATGACTCTCTCTGTGGCTAGAACACAGATGTTTTTGAATATAATTTCTACCAGTTTTATTTAAAAAAAAAAATGCCTCTTGTAGTTGTAACAACAATAGAGGGACATGCACCTATGCAATTTAATTTTTGTAGGGTTATTCTTATGTCAGATGGAGAATTGGCCAAACATTGGAAGGGTGACGTTGTTTACAATGCAAACTCAATTTAGAAGGGCTCTAGATTAACTAGAAAAAAATTAGAATCAGTGCC
>ML780399.1:0-37969 GCA_009831015.1 Picea engelmannii
ATGAATTGTCAACTTAATTTATTGTTGTCAATTGAAATGCAATTTTTCTGGAAACTTTTCATTCTAGAAGGGTTGCATGATTATATGCCCTTCTCACTTAAATTAGAATGGACCCTTCAAATTTGATCATTGTTGGTGATGTCAGTCATTTAGTAGGGGCAGTGAAAAAATATGAAGATTGATGTTGTGGCGGGATGGAAGGATGTTGGGTGTGGGTGGATCCCCATGCCCCTACTTTGGTCATGTCATGCCTCCCTGTCACCCGATCCGAGTGTATATTTTTTAAATCCTTAGTGGGAGTGCAGTTAACTATTTAGTTTGAACAATTAATGGTTTTTTCCCAAAAACAAGGATTGTGTTCCTTAGATTAGAGAGTACAATCAACTAATTATTTTAAGATGTTATTTTTCTCTCTAGAATACCATTTTGTTGTGGTATGTGTGGAAGACTATTTTGCACTTGGTTACCCTATGCAATGCAGTATGTGTTAAAATTTGTGTTGACACATTCACTTCCATTATCTCCTTTTAGCCTTTAAAGTTGATTATCAGATTGGTTTTCCACAAGGGCTTTAAAGGCCAAAAACATGTCAGAAACTTCACTTAAGTTTTAACAAGTAAACTTGAGTGCATCTGGAGAAGTAATCAATGAAAGTTAACACCTCGGAAAATAAGTGGAAGGAAATGGACCGCATAGATCGCCATGCACATGATATAAGGGAGCTAAGGTGTGGGGAGAGGCTTGTTTTTCAAAACTATCTCGGTGATGTTTGTCGATAACACAATTTGAACAAATACCATCCCTACAAGAAATAAGAGGAATATCAATGACCATATTATTCTTACATAGTTGCTGCAATGAGAAATAGTTCAGGTGGGCAAAATAGTCTACTTATATCATTGGTATGAGCCACATTATGCTAAAATAATTGCTGCAATGAGCGGTTTTTCAGGTGGCCAAACCACTCATGCCAAAGTTGGCATATATCATTACTATGAGTAATAAAAACTGAAGGAAGAGAAGGTGAACCAAAGTTGTCAAACTTGTACAACATGGTAATACCATCGATTTTTCTTGATGCTACAATATGTTAACGATCATTAAAGTTCTTAATTATACCATCCATCGTCTTGCCTTCACCAGACTGAGTGATTTGATAGACAAAGATAATGTTGCATGAGATATTAAGAACACATAATACATCATTAAAGTGACCATCAATGAGCTAAGCTATCCCTAATAGGCTTCAACACCTAGAGATAGATCATCACCAATAAATATTTATTTGGTGATACATTGATTTAGAGCAAACAAAAATCTTTATCCTTAACCATGTAATAAGAAGCTCATAAATCTAGAATCCAGTCATTTGATGAACTAGAATTCGATGATTTGAAAGAAAAGTAAGAAGCAAAAAGAGTATGTCTTTTTAATAAATTAGAGGAGAGATACCCAACTGGAGGTTGTTTTTATTGATGAATTCTTTGAGGGCTTCCATCTTCTTGAAACAACGTGATTCCTGATGACTATCTCACCCACAAAAATTGCAATGCTTGTTAGAATTATTTCCTTTTGTCTTAGTTCATTTATCAACATTAAGAGCAGGTGAAGGATGAGGGGATTTGACACCCTTGTTTTCTTTGTTGTGGTTAGGACATTCTTTCTTAGGATGTTTGGGACCTTTCTTTTGTTGTGCCACTAAGGCTTTGTTAGAGGTATCTATAGTACTTATCAATCTAGGGTGAAAGAGATAATCTTTCTCTTAAATTAGAGACTCATAGAATGTTTCAAAAGAGGGAATTGTGTAAGTGGCACCTTGAATAAGGGATCTCTAGTAGAGTGACAAGTGGATACAAAACATAATAGGAATTTCCAAGTTTAGAAACAATAGCAAAAAATAGTTGATCATCATCTTTCTCAATTTGACATTCTAGGAATAAGAGCCTAAGTGTCTTGCACTTCGAAAGAATATCTTCAATGTAACTAAAATCATTAGGATTCAATGCAATCATCCAATTTTCATGTTTGTTGGCTCAAATCTAGATGTTTTTACTAAACATATTTCCAACTTAATCCAAGTTGTGCCAAAAATTCAATTCATTTGATATTAACATCCATGTGACTCTATGTGTTGAGTTTTTTTGGTTTTCTTCACTGCATCAATCAGAACAACTTATGTTCCTAAGGTGACATGGTAAAATCCCTTACTTCTCAGGAAATATTCGTACCAAATTTTCAAGAGAAATAATTAGCATTTGTAAGTATGATCTCATTTAAGAGACCATTCTAAAAAAAATTGATTACTCAAAGAGAAAGGTCTTGAAAAAAAACAGTTTAAATAAAACACCCAAAATTGTGCTCACGTAGAAGTTATGCCTCTTGAAAGTTTGAAAAATGGAGATAATAGAGAAATTTTTGTAAAATGAATATATTATAACAAGATGTAAACAATGAAATTTTAAAAAATGGACCACATCACTGCGTAGAGCACAAAAAATCATTGAAATTAAAAAAAAAATTGCACTAAAAATGGACTTTGGATGATGAAGTTATGTTAATTTCAAAATCAACATAAAATCCAAAATCACCAATGAAGGGGGCTCAACCAAAATGACATGTGGAAGTATTCAAAGGTGCCATGTGGAAAGGTGGTATGGCATGTTGATATGGATATGATGACATGGTAGAGTTCCACGTGACAGGTGGTGATAATCCCATGTGGAGGTAGGTTCCCAACAAGGTGTCAACTTATATGGTAAACTGTGTGATAGGGAAAACACATAGGAGTTGATATTTGGTGGTCTCAATCCACATGTAAACTATGTGACAGTCGAGGTTGACATGGAGGTATTCATTTTAAACTTCGGGTAGGCCATTTTTTTCGAGGTTACACTGCCCAAGGAAAACCCCTGAGTACTTCCCCTCATTTCGAGGATGGTACCTAGGGTAAACCCTAGAATCTTCAGGGCTCAAACTCATTACAAAAATGTGCTCATTATGAGCTCAACACATCATTTGCGGGAATTGAACTTAGGTGGGGAGGATAAAAATAATTCCTCCCAACCACTTGACATAAACCTAATTGACATACTTTGGGTAGGCCATGCATACATCACTTCAACTTTGAAAGTTGTTGAAATTCTTACTTTCTTACTTAAGGCACATGGGAAAGTCCATGTGAAGTGTGGAGCATAACGAAGGCAACCTTCCCAAGATTAAAAGGTATAGTGTGAAATAAAAATGAGTGGAAGGTGGGGTTTTCAAAAGGAAAGAACTCGTGAATTTTGGAAGGTGCCTCATAAAAAATAACTCACACCCCTACTTCCAATGCTTCACACAATACTTTTAATGACGATGCTAAGTTTTTTACACGTCACTTTAACACAATGCCTCTAACAAACACAACAACTCGACTTTCTTGCTCAGAAAGGAACTTAGCATTCACAAAAAGATATATTGTTATGCATGTATATTAAAATGTTCTTGGACACAAAGACTAACAACACAATAAAAGAGGAAAAATCAAATGGAAAAAATCTTCACTAGAAACTAAGTATTTAATTAGAAAAGAAAATGTAGCTATATGAGTTCCAAGTAAGGTATGTTTCTAATTAATTCCAACTAGAATTTCAAAGCCAAGATAATGGAAATTGAGTGCTAAGAACAAGATTAGAAATGATTGTGGGAATTAGAGAGAGGAAAACCCTTGCCTTGTACTTGTTGTTTTTTTTTTGTTCTAAGATGGATCTTGATCTTGGAGGGGGCTTCCTTCGCCTTCAAAATCTTGAAGTGATGGAATTTTGTGCTTTGGTATCAATGATAGGGAAATTTGAAAAACCTCATCGATCTTGCTTTGTTAAAAGACTAGAGATCATCCCAGAGGACCCCTTGCCTGCTTCTTCCTAAAGGAAAATGGATTTGGTTCTAGTGGAATGAGGTTTTATAGGTTAATTTACAAGCATCTAGTCGTCACCTCAATCCATGGAAAATTGGGTTCAGAGGAATTGACAATTTTCAATCAAAGTGAAATTGACCCATTACTTCTATGGAAGGGGATTTTGTACATTTTTATTCAAAGCTAAAGAGGACAAAGATTTGATCTTCATGAATGGACCCCATTTCTTTGGAAATCATGGTATGCACTTGAATTGATGGACCCTTTAATTTAATCATGAGCATTGAGCGTTCCTATCTAGGTACATCTTTTTCATATACCCCTTCATTATTGGAAAGATGATACCATGAGAAGCATTGGAGATACCCTGGGTTTCTACAATGACAAGTCAGAAGCAAAGGAAGACATGTTTCCTTGTGCAAGAATCTTTGTGGAGGTATATTTGGAAAAAGGTCTTATGGAGGCAATCCTCCTAGCCCTAGACAACTAAAAGCACGTTCATCCTTTAGATTACCAATGACTTCCTTTTAAATGCAAACATTCCATGAATATAGGAATTTTACAAAGGACTAAAAGAAGAATGCTTAGATGTCCCAACTCGTTCCATACAAGGAAGAAAAATGGAAAACATTCAAGAAAAAAATGAGTACCAAGCAACCAAGCACCAATTTGCATTCCAAACCAGTTTCATTAGCTCTAGGCCCTTCAGTTCCATTTGGATTCAATCATGCATTGTCTCAGCTGATAGCAATGGAAAAACTTTCAAGTCAGTGCAGCCACACAAATCACAATCAAACATGTTTGAAATTTTGTCTCAAGAAGAGCCTATCCCATTCTCTAAAAACTTGGCAATTTAAAATAATTTTCCTATTATAATGACCCCACGAATTATGGATTTTCCTCTTGAGAAAATAGAAAATTTGTGCCAAATAGAAAATAAAGATATTATCTCTTGTCAATGAGAAGAAATAGATAATGTTCTTGAGAAGCAACAACTCTCCACAGGTATCATCACAAGGAAAAAATCTCACCCACTAATGGAGGAGGAGGAGAAAGATGGAGAGGAGATGGAAGAAAGGCTACCCAAGAGAGTGGAAAGGAAGCCAACAAAAGAAAAATGTGAAGAAACAACCAACAGAGAAAATATGATGCTATTCAAACCAGTCTAGATATATCTTTATCAGCTAGAACAAGAATTGCTAAAAATCTTGGTGCCAATGCACCATCACAAGGTGGTAGCCAAAACCCCAAGCCAAATAATGAAGATAGTTTCCTAGAACTATAGAAGACTTGGTATCCATAATAAAGAAGCAACACTAAGGGATTTAATTAAATAAGAAAAGCAGTAAACCTACCCTCCTCCTCCAGAAGACCAAATTGGAGGTATTGGAAACCTTAAACATATACAAGCAATAATGGCATAATTGTGATGAAGTAGTGTCTAGCTCAAGAGGTGCTTCTGAGGGGATATGTTCTCTTTTGAATAGCCCTACTCTGTATACGTGTTTCACATATTAGACCCAACATTTGATATTAACTAGTTTCATTCATCAACAATCAGGATAACAAATAAATGTTTTTAACATATACATGCTAGTGGCTTACAGGGAAAAGGAACGTTGTTGGATATCTCTTATAGCATTGAAAGAAGTGGAACATTCTTGCAATAACATCATTGCAGGGGATTTGAATGTGATTTTACATAACAAATAAAAAATAGATGGAAACATCATTAGGGGCCCATTCCAAGAAAGGATGGAGGACTTTATAGTTGAATGGGATATGGTAGATATTAAACCTACTAAAGGGAAATTAACATGGTCAAATTAGAGACTTGGGCCAGTTCATATAGCAACAAGGCTTGACATATTCCTTGTGCATAGTGATTTGATCCTACAAGATAACATCATCAAGTGAAGAGTTGTTCCATCGAAAAATTCAAATCACAAACAAATTGCCCTCCTCATTTAAGACTCACCAGATTTCGACCCTCTTCCATTCCAATTTACTCCTATTTGGTTGGAAGAATCCAAAGTTCTGGGAAAAATTTTAGAATCCCAGAAGATTTGGGTTATGGGTTCTCCAATTTACATATGGAAGAAGAAGCTAAAATTGGTTAAGCTCACCCTCAAAAAATGGGTAAAGACATTCTACTCTACACCGACATATGAAAAGGAATCTCTTAGAGCTTAACTAGAATCCATTCAAGCAAAAATGGAGACTCAACATATCTCTATCAATCTCGAGAAATATGAGACAATGATTCATCAAAAGTTGCACAAGGCTTTAAGGGAAAAAGAGGAGTTGTAGAGGCTCAAATCTAGAAGCCTTTAGCTCAAGTTTGAAGTTAGAAACATGACATTTTTTCATAGACAAGCCAAAGCAAGAACAATTAAAAACAATGGTCAAAGAGATTTCCCTAGAGGATGGATCCGAGATTTCTGATTTTTGGGCTATAAAGGACGCTGCCAAGTCCCATTTTGAGTCTTTATACACTGAATAGGAAGGAACTGATACCAATATCATTGTTACCATGTTGAAAAATATCCCAATGGTCATCATTGGAGAAGAAAATGATGAGTTGTTAAAACCAATATAGGAAGCATAAATATTAAGTGCAATATGGAGTTTGGTGCCTAACAAAGCCCCAAGCCCTGATGGTTTTTCCATTCATTTCTTTAGAGTTTTCTGGAGCCTAATTAAAATAGATTTAAAGTGAATATTTCTATACGTGCAAAAGTCCTGCAAAATTGGAGGAAAGACTAACTCCTCTTTTCTCGCCCTTATTCCAAAATAAACAATCCATCCTCTTTTTCCAGGTTCAGACCAATCTCCCTTTTCAACTCCTCATAAAAGATAATGATGGAGATCATTGCAAACATGATAAAAAATATTTTATCTAAATTTGTTTCCAACAATCAAGGAGGATTTATGCAAAGTTGTCAAATAGTGGACAACACAGTTTTGGTTCAAGAAGCCATCCATTCAAGCAAGGAGAAAAAAGAAAAGGGAGTGATCATCAAACTTGACATGGCCAACGCCTTTGGCAGTGTAAGACACTCCTTAAATGCTAGTCTATGTTTAGTGTGACCCTAGCAAGCTATGCCATCACATATCAAGCCCTCAAAAGGAAGTGTGGCCTTCCTTCTCTTTCTAGGATCAGTTGCTTACCAACATGAAAATAACTCTCTAGTGTCTGCACATGCTTGCAAGCAAGTCATGGAGTTCTCCAAAATTCCTCCCTCCAAGGTTTGCATTGACCTTTGTGAATTAGTCGATGGCACATCTTCAGGAAGGAAAGCTTCTTTTGGTATATTTTAGGTAGCAAATGGAATGGGGTTGCCTTAGTAGTTGGCATCCACCTGTTGTCCTCTTTGATGATGATGTAGACTTCCCGTGATGTTATCTTTCCTTGGACAACTTCTTCTCCTTGAATTGAAAATGCAACCAACTCTCCATCTTTGTTAGGATTCACTTTCCATACTCTCCTCTTGACTATGGAGTTTCTAGGGTGAAGCTCCAGATGAAGTCGCTAACATTTTTCTTCTCAATTTCCACTCAACTTGCAGTGGTGGCAAAAATTATTTTCATTGTGGTATAGACTGCTTGAGATAGTATTTTTCTTCCTATGCCTCTGAGTTTGTTATTGTTATCCTTCTTCCTCGAAAAACATTCGAGCTTGAGGCATGTGTCTTGCTCCTCTCAGCAGGTTGCCTCATAATGGTTTTTCTTTCCACAGTGTGATCATGCCTCTGCATACCATCAAATGGCAATGTTATGGCCTCTCTTCTTGCAATAGAAACAACCAAGGAATATCTTGTTTGAGGCATTCCTATTGGTCTTCTTCTTCTTCAAGTTTCCCTGGTTGATCTTCTTGCTACTTTCTTTGAGTGTAGATGTAGGTTGAGTCTGTGAGCTCTTCTGATAGTTTCCCTCCTTCAATTCGCCACAAGAAAGTTTGTGGTAGTGGGATGCCACCTTCACCATACTTTTGTTTCTTCTTCTTATGATGAGTAGGTCAAATCCGACATGTCTTTAGCCTTGACAAAAATGGTCTTCATGGTCATGGGATTTTCCATTCTGCCATCAAATCCTAGGTCTTCAAGCTTGTCCCTCTGTACAACTACAATGGGGCTTAGGATTCCTTGACTTATCTTGCCTATCCCTTGTCCATCATAGCCTATATGCCTTAGGAGCTTGGAACCAATGCCTCTAATATGTTTTTCAAAGTCACCAATTTTCTCTAGAGAAATATCAATGGAAGGTGAGCTTACCAGGGTGGTCTCATTCATGGTGTTGGCTTGGGCAGTCGCAATGGAAGGTGATCCTACTTCTCAGTGCTCTTGGATAACTGCCTGGAGCCTTACCAAGGCCTCCTCCTTCTCTTCCAAGATTTGTTGCAACTGAGCCATCATTCACGTGAGCCTATCCTCTTACCAACTATCCACCTCGCTGACCTTCTCACCAAGGTGTACAAGTTGCACTATGTGCTTGTCCCAATCTATCATGATAGAGGTGACAGAGTCTTGACATTCTTCAAACTTCTTCTTTAGCAATGGTAACAATTTGGTAGTGGTCTGAAGGTGCTTCTCCATCTTTTCCATCCTCTTGTTGAACATTTGGACTTTCTCCTTCAAGTGCTAGTTCTCTTCTCGAAGTTGAGCATTGTTGGCCCTTAAGTCTTTCAAATTTTCTTTGTTTTCCTCACCCATGATGAGGTTTGCAATGTCTTGGCAACTGCATCACGGTTAAGGATTCAATTGCTCTGATTTTTTTTACCATGTGATATGTACATGAGGGACTAATAGCCCACTCACTTCAACAACATGGATATTACGCAAAAAATTTACTCTAAGCTATGCTTGCATCCTTGTACATAGTGCTCTGTCTTCATAAAGGATACTAGGTCTATGTCCTCTGTCCTGTACAAGAATCTCTATCTACTAATAGTTTTGAAGCCTTGCTCTCAACAAGCAGCCAATGGCCAACTATGGTCTAGTGTAACCTGCACACCACAACTAACTACACAAGATAGTTAGCTTGTCAGAGCAATAACCACTAGGAATCTGAGGAAAAGTTTCTCTATTATCAACAAGCAAGTAGGCATACACCAAGTGGCTGTGCTTCTTGGCTCCAAACCTTGTTCTCTTGATGAGGTTTTGAGTGCCAACTTTTGTTTCAATTACTCTGAAGTGGATATGGAAGGAGAGTTTTGTTTGCATTGCTTGGTTTCCAGTCCAATTACCTCACATACACCATGTATTGTGAAAGGCAAAGGCAACTAAAACAAGTCTAACGGAAATCAACTCGGGTTTGACTCAGACTTCCAATGCAAGGCATTGCTCGTCTAGGGAGATAATGCCCACGTATAGCCTGCTCTCTGAATGTGTAGAATTCAACCCAAGTGGAATGGACCTTCAATTCTTTCTAAGATCATCCTTCTCATAAGCAATTGGTAAGTGTATCAATTTGGCAGCGCCTTCTTGGCACACAGAGGCTTAATCCTACCTTAATAAACCTGGAAGCTCTACTTCTAGCATTCATGCGGCTCCTCTCTTTCAATGGTTGCCTTTCTTTTTATTAATGAGATGCTTCATTTTGCTTTGCCTTGGCTCTGGCTCTAGCTCACACTTGAATCTTGGCTTTCACTCGAACTTACTTGGCTTCAACTGGGCAAACTCTTTGGAGGAAAAAGTTCGGGCCTTGCTATAGATTGGAGCTTGGAAAGATTCTCTGAATTGCTATAGCGAATGCACCATCAATCTACTTTGTTACAACGATGGAACTCTTCAAAGATTCTACCACGAGTGATTCTATTCATCAACACATGGTGTTGTAAGTTGAATGGCTAGTAGCAATGTTATGCTGGGGACTTCAATAGGTAGAGACAAGAGTTTGGGAACAACGATTCGGGGAGAAAAATGCCCAGGCAAGGAATCGACCCAACACCCTATCGAATTACTCGGTTGGAGGGTAAATGACCCAACCTATCGAATTGCTCAGATAGCAAGGAATCGAACTTAGTTCTGAATGAGTCACTCAAATAGATAGGTAATCGCTCAACCCAACGTGCACTTACAACACACGGCCCTCCCGTGCCAAGAAACGGCCGTATGGCCCAAGGAAAGCGACACCGCGCTCATAGAGTAATGAAAAAACTGCGTACAGCCTATGGGAGCATTATTACACCAGTTTATTCATGAAGAATTTCAAAGCCCAGCAAGACCATACGACGTGTGGGGAACTAGAGAACGTAATCTTTTATAAAAATCGGGCAAAGGCTATCCACCATGCACCAGCCCTAGTTGAGAGGCTGTTACATGGTTCTCGATTTCACAGTCATCATATAGACATAGCAACAGCCTTCTAATTATTGGGCAACATCCACCATGCAGCAGCCCTAGTTGATGCAGCAGCCCTAGTTGAGAGGCTGTTACATGGTTCTCGATTTCACAGTCATCATATAGACATAGCAACAGCCTTCTAATTATTGGGCAACATCCACCATGCAGCAGCCCTAGTTGAGAGGCTGTTGCATGGTTTTCGATTTCACAGTCATCATATAGACATAGCAGCAGCCTTCCAATTATTGGGCTGTTGCCGGGTGGATAGCCTTCGCTTAGTCCAGAAGGAAATGACGTCTGGAGAAGAATGGGCTGTGGGGAGTAGGACAACAGCCAACAAAACGAAATTTAGTTCAAGGAAAGCAATAATAATGTGTAGACTAACAACCATTAAAACTGAATTTAACGATTCAGAGGGCATATACGACTTGTGGGTAAGGAGACCAGCAAGGAAATGACGTCCGACAAGAGAAGCATGGGCTATGGGGAGTAGGACACCAGCCAACAAAACGAAATTTAGCTCAAGGGAAGAAATAACAATGTGTAGGAGAGATAAAACTCACGAACAACCATTAAAACTGAATTTAACAATTTCCAGTTTATTTGCAACAGCTCTGGGATGGGAGCCATTGGGGGCATACAGCGCTATTAGCATAAATAACAACCATTAAACACTGCAAAATGAAGCAAAACCTCTACACTAAAGAGATGAATGAGTTCTCAAATCATTAACTATTCAACAACTATTAACCATTTACAAAGAAGCCATTAAAATGCAACCAGCTTCCACAAACTACAAAAAAAATGATTTAACACAACATAAATAAAATGCAACCAGCTTCCATAAACTACAAAATGATTTAACACAACAACATAAATAAAACTACAAGATGATTTAACACAACATAAATAAAATGCAACCAGCTTTCATAAACTTCAAAAAGATTTAACACAACAACATAAATAAAATGCAACCAGCTTCCATAAACTACAAAATGATTTAATACTACAACATAAACAAAATAAAAAATTAATCACAATGAATTCAAAATTTACCTTAGAAACTCATATGGTAAAACCATCTTCCAAAGGGGACTCAGATTCAGCAATCTTTGATACAACGCATCGCTTGCTCCTAGTGCTTTTTAAAGACCCAAGACCCATTGAGAATGAGAGTAAAAGAATAAATATTGAGATGTGGGGGTGGAATGCGGTAGATGGAAGGCCAATAATCATGCCTCTTCAATTCTCATTTTTTAACCTTCTCATATATATATATATATTCATTTAATTATTTTTACTTTTCTCTTACTTTTGTCCCATTCATTTTTACGTTTACTTTGTTTTACAATGCTAAATATTTTTTATTTGTTAAATTGTTTTAAACCGGTTCAAGATTCCAATCCATTTTGATTCAATTGAGAAAAGATTTAAGAAATTTCTATAACTCGTTATAAGTGTTTCATGTAGAAATATTAATAATAAAAAAAAGTAGTTGTCATTCTATATCTCAAATGGTGATATTTACATGTCATGAGAATTGGTCTTTTTTTAATATTTATAAATAACAAAAATTTTCCATCATCCATCATCCCAATCTTGACAAAGTATTATTGATCAAATTAAAGCCAAAATAAATCAATTGGATCACAATGATTGAATCCTCTGAGTAAAGTTATATTAATAAAGTTAGTCTTAAAACTCATTTGATCTTTCAATTCTTAGTCGTGTTAGCCCCAGTGGGTATTATGCAACAAATTGCCCAGGAGATTAGAAAGTTTGTGTGCCAAGGGGGGAATCAAATACCAAAAAGTTTGATTTGATAAATTGGAAAGTTGTTAGAGCTCCAAGAGAAAGAGGGGGATTGGCGATCAAGGATCCATCTTTTATGAATCTTGCCATGGGTGCCAAAATTATATGGAGGCTTGTCACATGTATATTAGATTGGTGAAAAAAAATATCGTCAAACAAGTACTTTATAGGAAATTGAAAGAGGTTCATTGAAGGCATATTGGAAAACCAAAAAGGCTCTCATATATGGAAACTTCTAAAAATGGTAGCTCCAATAATTCATTTCAGGTTAACTTGGAATCCTGGCAATGAAAATGAGATCTTGATCTTGACGAAAAACATTATGGGAAACTAGTCTTTAGAACAAAACACATAACTACTCCCCTTGAAAACATGGATGGATAGTGAGAACATAAAAACTTTGTATGACATTTCATTATGGTTAGAGAATTATAGACATTGGTTAGGATGGTCAATATGGGAGCTTCCTTTGCATCTCAGTGCAGTGGCCTCTAAACTTATGTATGCTCTTAAGGGATGCACACTTTGGGATTTAAGTGTTAGAGATCGTAGGGAATGGGGCAAGTTAGAGTACAATGTGAAGGACAATTACTTGTACCAACTCATATCTCTACCTCTTTCGGAGCGATATCCTATTTGGCATAGTGACGGGCTTCCCAAAATAAATAGATTTTGTTGTATCATGGTCCATGGCAAGGTTTTTGTTGATATTATGGTATCCACGGGAGGTATTAACCTCTACATGTAACCATGACGAGACTAGAATATTCTGGGAAGCAAGAGAAACCCTAAAACATTGGATAATAACCCTAGGAGACAAGTCGACTAAAGAAAATATTTATTTATTGAGTTATTAGCCTCCAAAAGTAGAAGTCATCCCAGTTAGGTCACTTGGAGGACTATAAATAAGAGGGCGCTAGAGCTCATTTTTCATACTCACTCTCACAACTGCATAAGACCAGTAGTGTGCAAGTTTGGAGAGGAGTTGTAGTTGCAGCTGCTGTAACTGGCATTTTGGTTTTGGCTTGGACTTTCTCTTGGTTATGGTTTGGAATTTCTCCCTAGCCTTTGGTTATTCTTGCTTGGTGCTCTAGCCTTAGAGAAAGGTGCGCTACCTTGGTTGGCTACTGATTTGCTTCTGGGATTATTATGTCAAGGTTAAGTTGCTTCAGGGTGGCCTTTGTGCCTATGGTTGGGTGACAATATTGCTATATTGTTTATGGTGAAACAAGCACACCTATTTTTCTAACAGGTTATGGGCCCACACTATCTTCGGACAGTCTAACCGCTAGAAGATAGATTGGCAATGTTAGCACATAAAGTTGTCATGGGTCATATGTAGTTATTGTTAAGACCTAGGTCTACACCTGTGCCCTGTCTCTCTCTTTTCTGCATACCTTCCTATAATTTTTTCCTCTTCTGGTTGATAAAGTCAAGTTGGTCAAGTCCTTTGTTTGCACAGGGAAAAAATGATGAGAAAAATGCAGCATTCAGAGAAGCCCATTTCGGGCTTGAAATACAAGAAAAAAGAAAGTTTCAATTTTCAACAGTGGAGATCCCATGTGCAGTTTAGATTGACAGCTCTCGTGCATTCGTAGTTTCAAAGTCGTGAAAGTATTAACGACTAGACAAAATCCCCGAAATCCCGAAGTCCCAAAGTGACGAGAGGCTACCATGTCAATCGGGAGAAGGTCACTTCGAGAGATATTCATGCCCACGTTCAAAATATCTCGAAGCCCGAAGTGCCAAAGTAATGAGAGGTCGCCACGTCAACTGGGAGAAAGTTACTTCGAGATATTTCCATCCAAATATCTCAAAGTGTCAAAGTCCCAAAGTCCTGAAGTAATGAGAGGTTGCCACATCAATCGGAAGAAAGTCACTTCGGGAGATATTCATGCCTGCATTCAAAATATCTCGAAGCCTGAAGCGTCGAAGTAACGAGAGGATGCCACGTCAACCGTGAGAAATTTACTTTGGGAGATTTCCATCCAAACATCTCGAAGTCCCAAAGTGTCGAAGTGTCGAAGACACATGGCGCTCATCCATTAGTAGTTGTGACAACGTAACGATGTCAGGCCACCACATCAGATTTGGGAGATTGCAACCGATCGACGACCACACTTCATTACGGGGACAGAACATGCTCAAATGATAAAATTCTAGAGAGGACCCACAATCGAAACCATGGTATAGCAGAAGAGGTGTGTGGTAGCTGGTGGTGGATTGCAGGGGTCAAAGCAATGTGGATCCAAACCACCATTTCCCACTTTTGCAATCACGTGCTGATATATGTTCCATCCAAGAGCGGCGTGTGGCAACAAAAGTAGGGCTTTCCCAAATCGCAAATTGCGACAAGATTGATGACCACACTTCATTGCGGGGATAGAAAGTGCTCGAACACTAAAATCTTAGAGTGGTCTCACAATCGAAACCACGGTATAGCTAAAGAGGTACATGGAAATTGGTGGTGGATTGTGGGGGTCTGAGCGGTGTGGATCTAAACCTCCCTTGGCAACTTCCATAATCATGTGCTTATATAGGGTCCAATCTGAGAGCAGCGCGTGGCAACAAATTAGGCGTTAGGCCTCGTCCTGATCCCAAAGATAAATCAATTAATGAACGAAGGATCGGTGGTTGAACAATCAACTACCCCCTTAAATGGAATCATGGAGGCTTTGGTCGAGGAGACAGAATACTGTCAGCCCGAAGTACCACAGAGGGCAGTGTTCCTGCAGGCCCATATTGATCAGAGTTTCCTTCAGACGGAAGGAACAAGACAAAGAAGAGAAGACACACGGCACTGAAGAAGAGGCACCCAAGAAGTAAGACATGTCTATTGTTTTGATTATAAATGCATCTGATGAATGACATGATAGAGGAACAGGGGGGGTTTGGCCCAAGACAAGAGGAAGTTTTGAGAAATGTTTATGACTGTATATTTCAGTTTGTAAGCCAGAGGGGCATGTGGTTGTAAATTGTATGTTATTGAAGATTCATATGATTTGTTTCATCGGATTTGTCTTCTATGTTCTATGTTCTATTCTTCATCTTGTTTGAACGTATTGCTGATTTTAAGGATTAAAATTTGCCTTTGATTGATAGATTCTTGATGCGGTAGAGGATTTGTTGTAATCTCACCTATTTATCATTGTTTATTGTTTATACACATCTAAATTCTCTTTGTAGAGATGATCTCTACTTAATGAATATTCGTCTTTATGTTATTCTCTTATTCTTCTCTTCATCATTATACAAATCTTTTGTTTGATAGGGAGCTTAAATGCCTTCAATGAGCAGATTGTTTATGAATCCATAGCTCAATGGTCCATCACTGATCTGCAGTGATATCTATTGTCTCTTCCTTTCTTTAAAGTCTTGCTCATCCGCCTACTCAAACCATTTTAATCCAATTACATTTTGATGGGTACTGGGCTTATCCTCTAGCAATTTGAGGGTGACTCTCAGTGCTATCCTCTAGCGTTGGCGGGGACGGAAGTGAAGATATATTCCCTGGAAGAACGACAATGAAGAGATCCAGTTTTAGATGGTGAACTGAAGCTAGACACATTGTTCTGACTTCTCATCTTTCACCATGGAGACTCCATTGTTCAGAAATCTATTGGCGACTCCACTGGTTTGAAATGGACAAGATTTTAGCTCTGAGGTGTGTTTCCTGTGATTTTTCAAAAATAGTTGGTTTCCCTAATCCAAAGCCTAGTAGAGATGAATGGGAAAGTAGCCTTCCTAAATTTCGAGGAGAAGAATGGGAGGTATCAGTTGAACATTTGTTGGGTTTTCATGATTGTATTCATCAACTTCATATCGTGCATGAAGATGTTCAGATTAATATTTTCAGGTATTCATTAGAGGGGATTACTCGTGATTGGTGTCGATCTCTTCCCATTGCAAGCATCAACTCTCTGATAGGTTTTCATGCAACTTTCAATTCATTTTCTAAAGAGTATTTTTCAGGTGAGCATCTTTATGAAAATTGTTGTGATGATTTTTCTTTGCTTCATAAAGATTCAACGAGTCACGAAAACCATATTTGTGATGAATCATTTATTATGGAAGAAAGCATTTTCCATGAAGATCAAGAGGTGTTGAATGATATTCATTATGATAGAAATAACATAGAAACATTTGGCTTCATATCAGATGTATCTGTTGATTTAAATGCTCATGAAGATTAACATGTCTCTTTTGAATATTCTGATGTCAAGGAGCAAGTGTATACATCAGTAGATATTTCTCCTGACTATGAAGCTGAGATAAATGATAAGTTAGTTAAAAAAACTAGGGAAGATTCCTCTTTGTTTTTTCCTAGATTTTCAAAATTGAAGGCAGATTTTGTTTGTTGCTCTTATGAAGAAAATGCAGAGGATATTTTTGTTCTTGAAACATATGTATTTAGCAGCCCCGCTTATGACGAGGAAGTTGTTTCAAATACTAATCAAGAACAACCAATTTTTTATGAATATCCCAGTGAAGATGATGAAGAGTAGAGTTATTTCACAGCTTCTTTGGAATATTGTAGCATGGTTCATGTATATGATAATTATGAATCTGATCCTTGGGGAGGGGCATGGAGGAGAAAAGGAAGAGCTAAATGTGCAGCTTATCTCATGTCCAATACTTATAAATGAGCAGATATCACTTGGGATTATCAAGCCTGCATCAATCCTTTATCCACTTGTACATGTTGAGAACATCAAACAACATGTGAGCAATGATGAAATAAAGGAGGTAACTTTTTACCAGTTTAGCATGCCTTCTTATAAATTTTATGACCCTATGGAGTTATATATGGAGTTGAACTTTCCAAAAGCATTGGATATTGCAAAACTAATCATCTTATCATCATTTGGAGGTATTGCTAGTGTTCCAAAACATGTTTTCATTCTAATGTCATACTTCCCTTACCTTTTATGGATCATTTGCAGTGAAAAGAAGAATTATGTTACTTGTTATTGCACAGTTTGTAGTTAGGATAAAAGGCTATAAGGCATAGGGCCAAACTGGCGTAACAGGAACCTATCCCACCCAATGTCACCACGATGGGAAGGCTCTTTCTCTTTAGGGAGGCTAGGCCCAGGGGAGACGTCCCCAGTGACTTGGGGTTTTGAAAGGTCAAAGGATAAAAGTACAAGGACAAATTCCCCTTTCACAGATCACCGCCAATCAAATAGTCTCGGATAAACAACCAATAATAAGGTATAACCAAAGAAAAGAAAAGCACCTGCTTGAGACAATACAACAAGGAAACTGATATGTGCAATCTTGGTTAGTACTTCATATAAATCAACGACTATATGATATTCAATATAAGAAATTTAAAAGTAAATTTTGACGAAGTCAATGTTTACAAAATAACAATGATTAATGTATCACTTGTCAATAAATACAAGAATGATATGGCATCCAATATAATCAATCAATACTTAATCTAAAAAATTCCCTCAACTACCATTCAATTTCTCATGGACAGAACATTGTTGCATCAATGATATAATAGCAAGGAGTGATGTCATCATTCAGGGTTAGTAGGTTAGGGCTTTGAGATTCAAAATTTTTAATATTTTGTTTAAGCAGCTTCACTTCAACGTTTAAGGACTCTCAGATCAGTGCCTTAGGGTTTAATGGAGTCATAAGTGAAGGACGCAAAGGTTGAAGGAGATGATATTTCAAAGGACTAGAGGGAAAAATTTCAAGGTGCTGCTAAAGCAGGGCCTCAAAGACAGAACCCTAGGGGAGAGAGGCTCACTTTGGTGTTGCAAAATCAAGGCCTCGTGCTCTCTCCTCCTTCCCGACAAATGACTAGCTCAGATGAAGCACAAAATCAAGACAAGAAATCTTAATGAGGGAGAGTGTTGCTACAATAAGGCTCTTTCATCAAACCCTAAAGGAAAAATGGCCCTAAGTGTAGATAACCTAGGCCTGGGACGTCTTCCTCCTCTTGGATTCTAAATGGTACGACTAGCACAGGGGAAAGAGAAACAAGGAGTGTAGCTACGGCTAGGCTCTCTTTCTCTCTTTCAATGGCTGAAAGTTTCTCTATCAAGGGACATGAGACAAGGACCTACTTGTGTGTTTGTCACCTAGGGTTTTGATTCAACAAATTTATAAGAAATATGTAAGAATTTAAACTACAACCATTCAATAAGAAGTTTTGCAAAAGAAACGCTTACAATTCATGAAGAAATAACCATGCAAACCCTAGTTGTAACACCTTCCTTCAAGAGAAACACCATAAATGCCAAAAAATCTCTTCCTTCAACAAGTGTGCATCACTTAGCTCAGCCAAAAACCCCAATAGGGCGCTAAAAATCATACCTCGCTATGAGTGAGTGAATTTGTGATGATCAAAATGAGAGTGAAAACCCTCAATATATAGTGTGTCAATGACCTAATTTACTTTTTAGGTCATAAAAAGGTCGAGAAGGTCATAATACCAAAATAATATTGTTTTTACATTAAATTCTAAGTAAAACCCTAATCAAGCAAAAGGTGAGACGTCAAGCCCCTCTGAGGGAGATGTTAGCCCTTTCTAGGGCCAGTGCAGCATCCAGAAGCAAAATGTTATCCCTCCTTGGGCTCTTCCAAACTGCCACACGTGCCAACCACCCTGTCCATCTTCTATACGCTCATGATGATGTCATAAGCCTCCTGGTGATGTCTTGGGCCATCTAGAGCCAACGTTGCACTGCAAGTGGGTCAATCCCCCTAGGTCTAGCTCAGTCAAAGTGCCCCTGATGAAACGTCATATTCTTCTCTAGTGCAAAGGCCCTAATCCATCTACATCCTGTATCTACCCCCTGATGGGGTCTCATCATCCAACCAATGGGCTCTCCAGCCCCATGGAGGTCCAAACTGGTCGTCTCCCCATGTGTACCAATCCAAATGGTACCTGTCCGTCGGGCATGGTCCTGCACATCAAAAGCTACGCCCTCCATGAGCTCATCATTCACAGGGATCATAGCAATGTTAATCACATTTCATCATCAATATTATTAAACATATGCATAAAACCTCTAATATATCATTCAATAGCTCAAAGACATTACAAAAATCTGCAATACAATATTGGAGAAAAGGACAAGGTGTCCTATTGGGCTAGTGTCCACAAGAAAAGGAAAGTTTCTAGGAAGATCCCATCCAAGCCATGTAAGTGAGGTGATGTCGTTAGGGGATGTCCAAACATGTGGGTGTAGTGAGGGACAAGGATGCATAAGTGGTACCTATGGGTGCCTTTGTAGAAGGCGAGTTGTACCTATCATGGATGCATTTTTTCCAAGCCCATTCTTGCCTTTATTATTTGTATTCTTGTTTTATTCTTTTATTTGCTTTTTTGTTCAAGAACTAACCAGGGGACATTGCCTTGGCATGGTGACCAGAGCTGATAGCGTTACCCACAAGTACTTTCACAAAGATGAGAAGGTTGGCTCATTATGAGACCCCCTTTCCCTTGTCCATGCAACAAAAGGTCATTGCCCTGGCATGGTAACCAGATGGTGGCAATGTCATACTGTTAGGTACCCATGGACCTAATAGGTTGGCTCGTGATGAGACCCCTATCCTCTGAATAGGTCTTGTTTTGTTATTTTCTGGGTCCCTCTTGTTTCTTACTGAGAGGATTTTTACTGCCTTCTCGGGGATCCTTGGGAGAAGCATCTCGAGGTTTTATTTATGGGCTTTTGTCTTTTACCAGTTGATTTTACCTTCTGGGCCTTTAGCCCCTTCTTCCCACGAGATAATGTGCAATCCTGCAAATAGGTCAACCCAATGCCTGGACAAGGGGAATGGGATAAATGAGTGGGAGACAAGATGAAATAGTGGTGCTATGATGGGAGTGGACGATGGATTTTCAGAAATTCCCCAAGTGGCAAACCAATACCTATGGTCACAGGCTTGCTAGGGTACCCTGTCAATTTCCCCAAGCATGGTCAAGTGGGCCAATGTAAAATCCAAGCAATTGTTAGAGATAAAAGGAATCAGATGCATATATTTAAAGGTTTCAATGATAAAAAGTCACACATACTATGATACCTGGACCAATTACCTCATGGAGCAAGAACCTCTTTTGATACAAGATCAAGCCGATGGTTATGGATGTTGCTACTGCTCACAAGACAAAGCTGGTGGAAGAAAAAAAATGTGGGCCCTCCAGGGCCATGCTCAGGTCAATCCTCTTCTCGGTACTCCATGTCTAGGACCTGTGGGCCTCGAGACATGATCTCCTAGTTATCCCTAAAAAGAAGGGATAACATTACCAAACGATTTGGGTGGCTATGGTGGAAGTTTGTCTTCACCTAAGCATTGTAAAGGTCAGTTACAGTAGGGTCTTGTATATAAATAAGCACGTGTGCAAGCTTTTTAGTTTTCAGTTTTCTTTTAGAATTTGAATAAGTGACCCCACATCCCTAGGATAAGACACTGAATCTGCGTGTTCTTGGAAACTCACAAGGAGCATGCCATCCCCTGTGGAGACAAATGGTGTAGTGAGTGTGGAGTCAAATGTTAGCACATAAAGTTGTCATGGGTCATATGTAGTTATTGTTAAGACTTAGGTATACACCTATGTCATGTCTCTCTCTTTTATGCATACCTTCCTATAAGTTTTTCCTCTTTTGGTTGATAAAGTTAGGTCGGTCAAGTCCTTTGTTTGCACAAGGAAAAAACTATGAGAAAAATGCAGCATTCAAAGCAATCCATTTCAGACTTGAAATAAAAGAAAAATGACCGTTTCAATTTTCAATGGTGGAGATCCCATGTGCAGTTCAGATTGACCGCTCTCGTGCATTCAGAGTTTCAAAGTCATGAAATGATTAACTACCAGACAAAAGCCTCGAAGTGTCGAAGTCCCAAAGTGACGATAGGCTTCCACGTCAACCAGAAGAAGGTCACTTCGGGAGATATTCATGCCCGCGTTCAAAAGATCCCAAAGCCCGAAGCGCTGAAGTAATGAGAGGTCACCACGTCAAGCAGGAGAAATTTACTTCTGGAGATTTCCATCCAAACATCCTGAAGTCCCGAAGTAATGAGAGGTTACCATGTCAACCAGAAGAAATTCACTTAGGGAGATATTCATGCCCGCGTTCAAAATCTTCCGAAGCCCGAAGCACCAAAGTAACGAGAGGCCGCCACATCAACCGTGAGAAAGTTACTTCAGGAGATTTCCATCCAAACATCCCGAAGTACCGAAGACACATGGGGCTCATCCATCAGTAGTTGTGATAACGCAATGACGTCAATCCACCACATTAGATTCATGATATTGCAATAGATCGATGACCACACTTCATTGCGGGGACAAAACATGCTTGAACGATAAAATTCTAGAGCGGTCCTGCAATCAAAACCATGGTTTAACAGAAGAGGTATGTGGCAGTTGGTGGTGGATTGCGGGGGTCAAGGCGGTGTGGATCCAAACTGCCCTTGCTCACTTTCACAATCACATGTTGATATACAGTCCATCCAAGAGTGGCGCTTGGAAACAAAAGCAAGGCTTTCCCAAATTGCGGATTTGGACAAGATCGACGACCACACTTCATTGCAGGGACAGAAAGTTCTCGAACGATAAAATATTAGAGCGGTCCCGCAATCGAAACCACAGTATAGCTAAAGAGTTACATGGAAGTTGGTGGTGGATTGCGAGGGTCTGAGCGGTGTGGATCCAAACTTCCCTTGGCAACTTACGCAATCACATGATTATATAGGGTCAAATCTGAGTGTAGCGTGTGGCAACAAATTAGGCGTTAGGCCTCGTCCTGATCGCAAGGAGAAATTAGTTAATGAACGAAGGACCAGTGGTTGAAAAATCGACTACCCCCTTAAATGTAAGCATGGAGGGTCTGGTCAAGGAGACCTAAAATTTTCAACTCGAAGTACCACAGAGGGCGGTGTTCCTGTAGGCCCATATTGATCAGAGTTTCCTTCTGACAGAAGGAACATGACAAACAAGAGAAGACACACGACACTAGAGAAGAGGCACCCAAGCAACAATACATGTCTATTGTTTTGATTATAAATACATTTGATGAATGACATGATACAGGGGCATGGGAGGTTCGGCCCAAGATGGAAGGAAGCTTTGAGAAATTTTTGTGACTTCAATTTGTAAGCCGGAGGGGCATGTGGTTGTAAATTGTATGTTATTGAAGATTCATATGAGTTGTTTCATCATATTTGTCTTCTATGTTCTATGTTGTATTCTTCATCTTGTTTGAACGTATTGTTGATTTCAAGGATTAAAATTTGCCTTTGATTGATAAATTCTTGATGCGGTATAGGATCTGTTGTAAGCTTGCCTATTTATCACTGTTTATTGTTCAGACACATCTAAATTCCCTTTGCAGAGAGGATCTCTACTTAGCGAATATTTATCTTTATTTTATTCTCTTATTCTTCTCTTCATGATTATACAAATCTTTTGTCTGGTAGGGAGCTTAAATGCCTTCAATGAGAAGACTTTTATGACTCCATAGCCCAATGGTCCATCACTGATCTACAGTGATATATGTTGTCTCTTCCTTTCTTTAAAGTCTTGTTTATCCACCTACTCAAACCATTTTAATCCATTTACATTTTGATGGGTATTGGGCTTATCCTCTTGTAGTCTGAGGGTGACTCTCAGTGCTAACAGGGAGGATTTTCTCAGTTACAGTTGCAGTTGCAGTCAAAGTTTTGTTGCAACAACAAAACCGTAACCCTCTTGTTGAGGAACCTTAAGTGAAGAGCTTGACCTAATTCCTGGACAGCCTAGTGTTCCCTAGACTAGTGCACCTCCTAGTACTCTCAGCAAGCCAAGACATCAAGTTTGAGTTTTTGGTCAAAGTTAAAGGTTGACCAAGTCAAAGTCAAATGTTGACCAAGTTAAAGAAGTCATGACTTACACTATGAAGTCAGAAAACAAGTTAGAAGGGGCTTTTAAATTCAGAGCATGGAATACAAAGATTGACCTCATCCTTTCTAAGAATAAAGTGTTGGATATTGTGAAAGGCAAGATCATGGAACCACAGTTTGAAGTAGGAAAAGAGAAGGAACCTCATAACGTTGCAGTTATGGAGAAGTTCAAGGAAAATGACCTCAACGCTATGAGTATCATAGTGGACACTGTAAAATATCACTTGATACCCTACATCTCTCATCTTGACTCATCTAAGAAGATGTATGATTCCCTAACTAACCTCTTCTCAGTCAGAAACATTGGACAAGTAATGAGTCTGAAGAATGAGCTCCATGACATGAAAATGAATGATGATGATAGCATAACATCATACTTTGTGAGAATCTATCAATTAAGAGATCAAATACAAGCTATTGAAGAAATCATTTCAAAATAGGAACTAGTAAATATAGTACTCAATGGCCTTTCCAAGACATGGGATGCATTTGCCACAAGCATGAACACAAGAAAGGAGTATCCCACATTTGAAGAACTTTGGACTTGTTGTGCACAAGAAGAATCAAGGATTAACACAAAAGAGAAATCCCAAAAGAAATATGATGATCAAACCTTCACATCAAAATTCAAGAAGTCAGTAATCAACAGGAAACTAGAATAAAACTTGTGACACCTTGCAGAGAGAAATAAGGATGCAGATGGAAGCATGGACTATCTTAGATGGAGGGAGTTAATTGCAGAATTGCAAAAGAAGAGCATGCTTTCAGGCATGAAGCCATGATTAAGAGGGAGATAATATTAAATGATGTGATCCATTGAATAATCCATGAAAACTATCAAGTATCTATCCATGTTCCCCTTTAAAAGTAGCAACACGTGTTCAATTTGACTCTAGAAGAAGTTTTCTTCGAAAAGAATCCTTAAGTATCCTTGGTTTTCCATCTACATCCATGTTCCTATGATGAAGGGAAGAAGTTGGAATCTTCAGGAAGGAATGGAATGGAATCTATAGAAGACTCCATGGACCCAAAAGCTAAAGAGGAACATGAGGAATAACAGAAGATTCCAAGAAAGAAAGAAAATCCAGAACAACTAGTTATTATACTGAGAATCCTAAGACTACCAGCTTGGTTTGAACCCACTAGAAGAAATCAAGTAGAAGAAATGGAAGTTGTGATGAAGAACATTGTATGTAAGAAAATGTGAAAAATACTTATGATGGAAGCATTGCGAGATTCAGAACTAGATGTTCTTCCAGAAGGAGATAAAAGACTACAAAGATAGCTTGTTCTAGTAAATCAGATATATCTCTTGTAGTATCCATGAATTGAAATGTACATGTAAAAGATTGTTCTTCCCAATAAAACAATTTGAGAAAGAAGCTTATACCAAAAAGAGACCCATGTATGCAAATGGAAGAATACCTTGTATGGATTCAAGCAACTTGATGCAGATGATCTCATATACAACAAAAGCGTGGAGAACAATTCGTATGACAGAGAAAGTGTATCATAATGGTGACTTGGAAGTTTGGGATGATGGATTGAAAATCCATCGCTAACACCCATGATAACAAATCTGAAGAATTTGAAGAGACTCTAATCCAGCAGACCCGTCTTTGTATTGACAACAGATTGGCTCGTTAATGTATTTGGAGAATACTCAACCAGATATTTGTTTTGGTGGGACGTTTAAATTATGACATACAACTACATGAATTTATCGATTGAGATTGGGAAAGGAGTGCAGATGACAAAAGAAGTGCTACTTGGATATGTTTTAGTTTGATATTTGCCACGATTTCATGGGATAGTAGGAAACAAAAGTCTATTTCACTCAACACTACAGAAGCAGAGTATATTGCAATTTGTGATGCTTGTATGGAAGCAGTGCGACTTTGTAAGTTGGTTTTTGGATTCTCTAATTAGGTGTTGAATTCGATCGTGATATATTGTGATGTTCAGAGCTATGTGAAGCTTTTAGAGAACACGGCGTTCCATGATAGGTCAAAGCACATTCAAATCAAACATTATATTCTCCATGATAAAGTTCAAAGGAGAGAAGTGGTTCTCCAGTATAGCTCCATAGATGAGCAGATAACAAATATTTTGGTAAAGCCTCTATCCAAGATGAAAAGTTTGTGTACTTAAGAGACAAGATGGGGCTCATGGAGACAAATTCCTTATTGAAAAAGGAATTGATTACTCCCAAGTTGGGAGGGAGCACTGATATGTTATTGATTTATGGACAATCATTTTCCAGTTCGGAAAATGGTCTAGATCGGACAATCATTTTCGTAATGAAAATGGTCCAATAGATTGTTGATGTACCATAGACAACAATTCCCCTTCTGGCCAGTGTGGGGGAATGGTATAGGACATTTATTCTTCTTGGAAGTCACTATGAGTAGTGGTAAAGTAGAATGGTTCACCTCGTTGGGCATTCATTCTTTTGAAGTTCATAGTTGTGAGTAGTTTTGAAGAATGGTCCATTTTAGAGGTTGGTGCAGGACAGTCATTTCCATAAGAAATGGTTCGGACAATCATTCCCTAGGACACACTCATTCTCTCCAGGTTTCACTATGATAAGTGCCAGAGGAATGGTCCAGGTTCAATAATCAAGGACAGGCATTCCCTAGGGCAGACTCATTCTCTCCAGGTTTCACTCTGATTAGTGTTGGAGGAATGGCCTAGTTAGGTGAATGGTCTAGGATCATAAATCAGGGACAATTATTCTTCTATGCTTGGGAAGAATAGTCCAGATATCCCATGGATGATGTTTTACTTTCTGAGGGAAAATGCTCTTCTAGATCTCATAGATGTGAGTGGAAGAATGGCCCAAATGACTCAGTTTGTATCATGATATTGTTTTATGCAGGTTGATATAAGATGATATGATTGTTGTGGAAACTATATGTCTATGGATAGTAGTTGTATGCTACTGTGGTGGATGTGATCCACTGGTAGTGACTGTGTGTAACTAGTTAGTAGATGCGTGCTACTAGGAGTGGTTGTGTACCATTGGGTAATAGTTGTTTACTACTATGGATAAACACAGTTGTGTTCTATTGGATGGAATTGTTTTGATTTCCATAGAGACTATCACTAGTGTTGGATATAATTTCCAGCTTGATGGATAGTCAGTATGTTGATGGACATACATTCTCCCTGTGGAAAATGTTGTTGGACAATCATTCTTCTAGGAAATATGTCCAAATTAGAAGAATGATTCTTCTATCACTATGTGGAGTGAGTGATTTATTCAGCATCATGCCCAGTTAATCAGATAGATTATGGCTTCGAGAGATGATGCATTTGATGCTATCAGATGATACTGATAGTGATGATGGTGTTCATGATTTGACCATGAGATAGCATGTGTAGTTATGATGATGCTACCAGTTGAATGGTATGTTTGTGATCAAGACCATTTCCTTTAATACCTCCCTAGATAGGAGAGAGTGTTGATATTATGGTAGTTGTGGGAGGTATTAACCTCAACATGTAACCCTAATGAGACTAGAATATTCTGGGAACCAAGAGAAACCCTAAAACGTTGGATAATAATCCTAGGAGACAAGTCAGCTCAAGAGAATATTTATTATTGAGTTGTTAGCCTCCATAAGTAGAAGTCGACCCAGTTAGGTCACTTGGAGGACTATGAATAAGAGGGAGCTAGAGCTCATTTGTCATACTCACTCTCACAACTGCATAAGACTAGCGGTGCACAAGTTTGGAGAGGAGTTACAGTTACAATTGTTGCAACTGGAATTTCAATTTTGGCTTGGAATTTCTCTTGGTTATGGTTTGGACTTTCTTCCTGGCTTTTGGTTATTCTTCCTTGGTGATCTAGCCTTGGAGAAAGGTGTGCTACCTTGGTTGGTTATTGATTTGCTTCTGGGATTATTCTGTCTGTCAAGGTTAAGGTGCTCGAGGGTAGCCTTTGTGCCTATGGTTGGGTGATTATATTTCTATATTGTCTATGGTGAAACGAGCACACCTATTTTTCTAACACTTTTGACAATAGAAAACCTCCAAAAAGAGGAATTCAAGGTCCCTCAAGGTGTGTGCTATGTCTTTTTGTAGAAGAATCCAGTCACCGCTTTTTCTTCAAGTGTAGCTTCACAAAAAAAGTTTGGTCAATCTTCTTTGTTGGTCTTAGTCACCAATCGCACATGCATACATGGAGGGACATGTTTACACTATGAAGAAAATCATTTAGAGGATCTCAGTTGAAAAATAAAAATATCCTGAAAATGGTATGGACTACTCTACCAAGTACCTCTATTACAAGCTATGGTTGGCCCACAATAAAGCCACTTCTAATCAAGAATTTGACAAGACAAATGATGTAACGACCAAGGATAGAGGGCTTCTATTGGAACATTTTAATTCCAAGAGAAAAAGGGAGACTGAATCATAGTCCCTAGATAAGGACGAGGAAGAGTAGCTTATAAAATTTCCATTTCTGGATAGGACTCCAACTCATCTCATTGCAAATTGAGTAGCCATAACCAACAAAAAATTTGAATGGACATAGAGGACTTCCAAGATTGGCAATTAAAGAAAAGAGTACTTTTTTTTTCTTTGATGGTGCCTCCAAAGGGAACCCAAGGGTGGCAGGTGCAAGGGGGATTATTTATGATCCCAAAGGAAGACAAAAATAACCTATGCCCGGTGTTATCACTAAAAATCATCTGCAACATTGCACACAAATGGTTAAAGAAAACATTAATGCCAGCAGCCATTAGTCCACCTACAACACCAAAACATCCATCAAAAGAAAAAAAAGCTATATAACTGGGTCAAAAATCAAAGTGTGCAGATTAACCAAAGGAAGCACCTGCACAGTGCGCAACATGCACGGGCCAACACAGGCCTCAGCATGCAAGACGCGCGATTGTGTATGAGAAAAGTTGCTCACTTCTATGAACGATGCATTTATGGATCTTTTTGGCCCCTCAACCACTTCTGGTTTGAACCCCAACACGATTTGACACTCATATTTGAGTGAAATCTATCTTGGAGGTTGGTCAAGGTCTAGAGGGTGCCCTAAAATGCCCCTTGCTCACACTATGAACCAATTACATTTTGCCATGAGTGGATGTTATAAATAAGAGCCATGGGTGTGCTAAGAAAATAATATCTTCAAGGTATTGTTATGCTGCAAGAATTATTCTTTGAGCATCCTCTTTTCTCTTTAAAGACTTCAAGCACCATTGCAATAGGTCATTCCACTCACCTCTTGAGGGAATAGGCATTGTTTTTCTTCACCATTTGTCATTTCTTCCATTGTATGGAGATAAGAGCTCTCAATTAGGGAACTCAAGAGCCCTCCCAAGGAGGAAGAGGGGATTCATAATTCCCTACCTTTCTCTACTGTGTTTTTCCTACTAATATATTGATCCATTGGTAGCATTATGTTGGTCATTGTTTGATTTTCATGGTTCTAAGTTTCTCAAGATTTCTAACATTTATTTCTTAGTTGTTTTTAATTTTTTTTCTTTTTTTTTTCATATGTGTTTGATTTGTCTAACCCACTCACAAAATTTTGCCTTGTCCAGTAGGCTTATCTAGACATGCAAGAGTTGTTGTTTTGCTCACCCAAGTGAAAAAACCAACACAACAGATTGACGACCATACTGGGGATTATTTCATCCTGGTCTCGGGTTGTTATTGTTTCATTTTTTCCCTTTCTTCTTGGAATTATTCGGCGGATGCGATAGATTTTCCGTATTCAATTGTTCAAAAGTTTGAAGTTGTTGAATGGGAGAGGGTTGAACAAAGTTAATGTCAGCATGTGGTTGTCCTGGTGGAGGAGCAACCGGTTGTGGCGGACCAGGAAATGAAAAATATGGATTGTTTTGTGGAGACGATCCAAACATGGTTCTTTCCATCCCTATATGGTATCTCCATCCACACGTGATGGTCCCTACATCATCTCTCCCTCCTCAGACGAAGGGATTACCAATGCAGATCCTAGTGCAGGCTCCTGCCACACCACCCTCACCCCCAACTAGCAGCAACACCACCACCACTGGGGGACAGTCGAAAGAAGAACAAGCCCACAACTCCACTTCCTCCCCGAGCTCAACCTCCTTGCACATTATGCGAAAGAGAAGGACACCCCACTAACAAATGTCCTACTCTTCCCGAGTTACGCAATCTTATCTAGCTCCCTAAAACAACCCCATTTCTTACTACTCCACCTAGTACATCCATTGTTAGTACAGATTCCTCAACCATATGCAAGAAAGGGATACAGACCAATTTTGCATGCACCATATGTTCAGAATATGGCCATTAGACTCATCATTTCCCAGATCTACCTCAATTCCGCCAAAAATTAGCCGTAGTACGCCACACATCTTGGCCAAATCCCTCTCTGTCACTCCCTATGGAGGCTCACATTACTGACATTTGTTATATTTCGTCGTCAATTACCAAGTGAACGAGGTCCCATCCACATTATCGTGACATTCGGTTTATGTTCAATGAGCCATCACACCCTATACATGATATCCTTTCCATGTCCTCACCCCTTGAATACAATAACAATTACCCATTGACAATTCCCCTTGCAACCTCCCAAGATCCCCTATATTCTCACATTTTCCACAGCGACGAAGATATCTTGGAGGAACTGACTACCCTTGATTGCCCTTATAATGTGCTCCATCATCGAGCACTTTTCCTCTCACAAGAGGTATTTCACCCGCCTAATTGGTATCCCCAAGCTCCCGTAATACTCCAAATCACCTCACAACACTCTCACCATGTCACCAATAGTGTCGGTGCAAATGAGGTGGCATTGTGGGCCTATTATCCATATATAGGCCTTTTTTCCCCAAACTTCCGCATTTTGTTACAGGAGCTCGGAGCCTCTGTTTTTCGATCCGTTCTTAGTCATAGGATCCTAGTCCCGTCGTCTACACATTCACATTCACGGGTCATCATCTTCACTTGGACCCAAAGGATCATTTTTCTCTCATGTCACGTTCAGGTACGCGTGCTCACTTTCAATTTCATAAAATAGTTGTTATATGTTCTTTATCATCATATATTGTTTAGGTCGGGTATTAGGTTTTCATGTGTGCAGGTACTTGTTCTGCCAGCTTACAACCCCTTCAGGTATATGTTCGACACTCGTATGTAATTATTCCCTCTATAAATCAATTGCATATCCCAATCACACCCTCTGACATTTACCTTTAGGGTCCTTACATCCGGATCTGTAGTATCTTTACCTCTGCCACATTTGGGTACTGTCAACTAGTATCACTCTCCCCCACATGATTTGTCCCATACATAGTTCCCATTGGAAACTTGACACTCATTTTGATTTCACCCCCTAGATATGGGAGTCATTATAGTCTTATGCACTTCCAAGAATGAACCCCATACTTCTTCTCATCATATTTCTAACCTTCCCAATGGACTCCTAGGTCATATCATCTCAGTTTTATTGACTGCACCTCCGTAGTTTCATTAGCCCTCCATCCCATCCACCATTAGTTTTCCCATATGCATATTGTCCTCCATCCATTTACCTAATACAAAAACCCACCCATGGGGCCCCCACCCTCCACCAATTCTCTTTCACAAACGTGTGCCCTCACAGGCCAAGCCATATTTCACCGGGGCACACGTTTCTGTATATATATACTCAACCCAAATTATTCTTTATTTCTTTGGTAATTGTAAAAATACTTTGTTTCCATCATATACATTGATTTTTTTGTCGTCATCCTTGATGGCCTTCCTTTTCCTGGAAAAGAAACCCATGTTGCCCTTGGTTGGGACATCCACTCTATTTTCATTCCAACATCGTTCATGAACCCTGACTATCCCAAGTATGTATACCCATGAACTCTAAGTTTGTCCACTTTGTTACCCTCTCGCATCGTTTAACCCCATATCTAGTTGTCCCCCTTACGCTAGGTCCAATTTTGCAGTTGCTGCCAATCATCCTTCAACACCCAAACCAAGGGTAGTCTTGAGTCCCACAACATCTTGAATTTGTTCACGTTACCCATCAGTACTTGATATCATATATTACTCAGTGGATTTTATGAAGCCCTTTGCTTCTTGGAGTCTCGCCTTCGTTCATGTCGACATCAGCACGGTTTCCAGAAGAGTGGCAGTATCTTGACTCTCATTACCTTTACAATGAGGAGTCTCGAACTACACAGAGAGAATCATCATTTCTCTTTGATTCCGTTGACCCCCATAACATTCGACTTAAACAAAACTCTCATGTTACGGTGGGTCTTACTATGTGACTATTGCATTTGTTTCATACCAGTCGAAGACCTCTGAATTTGTTAGGCCATCAATGCCTACGAGTCATCGACAATTCTTACAGTCATCCTTGCCTCACTTCAGAGTTAGTTCACCACTCAGAACTGTCATTTGTCATTATCAACCACCACAAAGAGCACTGCATTTATCTACATCAACATTCATATTCAGTTACAGTCTCACGTGTTGGTTTAATGACATGAACATGGGGCATGCTCGCCTCGTTTGTACACATATTTTCTTTTTTATCCCTATAGAAAGGTTTGGTTCCCACATTTTTCCCTCTCCCTCTGGTGGATCGCTCTTGTGGTTCCTCTCTTCACTCTTCATAACAATGGTACTCTCAGCAAAAGAAACATTGGTGTATTTCAGCAATACGTATGCTCCTAACTCACACATCAGGGGGCATATGTTATCACTGAAAAATAATCCACAACATTGCACACAAATGGTTAAAGAAAACATCAATTCCAACAGGCATTAGTCCACCTACAACACCAAGACATCCATCAAAATGAAAAAAAACTATATAAACAGTGTGCATCATGTGCAGGCCAACACAGGCCTCAATGCGCACTATGTGCAATATGCACGACTATGTATGAAAAAAGACACACACTTCTATGAACGACACATGTATGGATCTTTTCGGCCCCTCAACCACTCTTGGTTCGACCCCCAACACGATTTGACACTCATATCTAAGCAAAATATAGCTTGGAGGTTGGTCAAGGTCTAGAGGGTGCCTTAAAAGGCCCCTTGTTCACACTATGAACCAATTACATTTTTCCATGAATGGATGTTAAAAATAAGAGCCATGGGTGTGCTAAGAAAATTATATCTTCAAGGTATTGTTATGTTGCAAGAATTCTTATTTGAGAATCCTCTTTTCTCTTTGAAGCCTTTAGGCATGATTGCAATAGGCCATTCCACTCACCTCTTGAGGGAATAGGCATTGTTTTTCTTCACCATTTGTCATTTCTTCCATTGTATGGAGAGAAGAGCTCTCAATTAGGGAACTCAAGTTCCCTCCCAAGGAGGAAGAGGGGACTCATAAGTCCCTTCCTTTCTCTATGGTGTTTTTCCTACTAATTTATTGATCCATGGTAGCATTGTGTTGGTCATTGTTTGATTTTCATGGTTCTAAGTTTCTCAAGATTTCTAACATTTATTTCTTAGTTGTTTTTAATTTATTTCTTTGTTTTCATATGTGTTTGGTTTGTCTAACCCACTAACAAACTTTTGTATTGTCTAGCAGACTTATCTAGACATGCAAGTGTTGTTGTTTTTCTCACCCAAGTGACAAAAAAAACACACAACACCCAAGGTCTAGGACAACCTACAAACATTAAAGTAGAATCCTACGCTCTTCTTCGAGGCCTTCTTCTCACCAAAGAAGCCAATGTAAAATATATGATATTATGTGGGATTCAAGTGCGATCATTGAAGCAATGATAGGGAAATCATATCCTTCGAACAACAAGCTGGAAGTGATCATCACTCGAATTAAAAAGGAGGTAGGTGTAATGATCCCAAGCCAAATTTTTCGCTTGCAATCACTAACTACCACTGATAGGATTATTACTGTTGTGCAGGTGGCTATTGGAGTTTCCTCTTAGAGTTGTTCTAGTTATTAAATGATGTTCATACAATATCAATCCAATGCATGCAAGATCACAAATATACTCAAGATATAGAAAGCACAAACATAGATCTGACCTTTATTATGGAAAGCATGAATCAGATACAATATAGAGAAGATCTGGAATAATCCTCAGATGGCCCTTACAGATAATAGATATGAGCTGCTACAAAATTCTCCTAACAATACAAATAAGCCTCCAAAGGTTGGATAAGAGATGAAGACCAATGTCAAGTGCCAAACCCCTCACTGCTGGAAGATGCCACGCTCTGCTGGACAACTGAAGCTCCTCAACAATTCGGCTCTGGTGCCAAAGATGTCCAATCACCTCCAGAAAGATTCCAAACAATAGATCAGGTGATGGCAAGAACAACCCAGGTGCTAGAATCTCCAAGATCCCTCTCAACCTCTGTAGATCTGAACTCCTCCACTGAATGGTGCACCCCACTAGATGACTAAAGCCCTAGATAATTTGGCCCTGATGAAGGAGGCCTCCAAATGCTCTGAAACTCTCCACAATGATAGATCAGGATGCTGCAATGAGAACCCAAGTGCTCAAATCCTTAAATACCTGCTAGATCCTTAGATCTATCTACCCTCCAAATAATGGTGCACCCTCCTCTTGGGAGAACGTCCCACTCTCAATACAAATCGATCCTCCACTGAAAGACTCTGGAAAACCACCAAGAATGATGCCAATACACCTGTAAAGGAAACCCAATACCTGGAATTCTTGGAATCCCTTCTCCTCAGCTAGGACGAATCCCTCCTCAATGAATGGTGCGCCCCCCTTGCTGGAAACCCCCAACTAGTGCACCTTCTCTCTATCTGCACAAGCAATTGATGTGGAATCCTCCTGCAACTGAGTAGATATGGAACTAGAATTGTGTGGGAGCGTATTGCAGCTCCGAGACCAAGCTTGGGACAAGCTAGGTGGAATATTTCACCACCGAATCGTCCTCTAGGGTTTGTTAAGTCAAAACCCTCAAAACCCCCAATGTTGGGTTCACTAGCTAGAAGCCAGAAATCAAAAGACAAACATACATGAATGAATGAGAAGAGGCCCTTTCCTTTCCTTTATACTTTTGGCTCACCTTGTCCCTCCAAAGTGACTTTCCTTTTATTAATATTTAATTAATTAATTAAATCACTTTAATTAATTAATTAACCTTTTTACCTCTGAAAAGCTCCTTATCTCTCCTTGTGGCTTCCCTAGCCATTGAAAGTCACTTCTAGCCATCCCATCCTATAGTGTTGCTCCTCTCAATTCAAATGAGCTATTACACTGAGAGGTTCCTCCAAGTAATGTGCCCAAAATGACCTCTTCAGTGAATTTCATTGACTTATAGCTCAAAATAGCCAAAATCATGGAAATCGTCGGAATGCAACAAAACCAAAGCCAACCTATGCGGAATGGCTCATAATGATGGAATATGATGATCAATGCAAGCTGGACCCCACAATGCCTCTCAAATACCCCTGTACTCGCTATAACATCCATCTGGCTACTCTGGTCATCATAAATCTCTGCACTGTGATGATGTCCCAAAGTGGGGACATTACAGTCCTCCCTGTTAGAAAATTGCTTGTCCTCAAGCAATATCTGAATCCCTCCAAGTAAAATACTAGGATCCCATGCCCACCTATGGGATACATAGTAGAACCCCTCCAAAGATGAACAATCACACATGCTACCCCCTAGGTCCCATATCAAGTCATGAACTACTAGCCCCTGGGACGCATAATCCTGGAATACACCAACTCTGTGAGTCTCATGTACCTGACACATGGCCTCATCCCAGAGTGAATCCATCCTCCTAGTCTCTACCAAGATCCACATGGCCTCCATCAACTGCACATATTGATCCCCGACTGAGATGATGCAAGACCTCCGTGAGGCACCCACCAGCAATGTGCTCCTCTCAACCCTGAAGCTCAATGGAAAATTATAATAACTTTCCCCTGCAATGGTCCACTCTCCCCTGTCGATCAATGAACTACTCAATCTTGCAATCCCTGGGTCCCATGCTAACCTCTGTCGAAGATCCTCATGCTGACACGGCACTACGTCGACCATGATTGTCTGCTCCATACATACATCCTGAACCCTCCTCTCCTGGGTCCTCCTGCTGAAATACATGTGACCATTGGACTTGTTGCCCAGAAATTGTATCAATGAAGACACCTCTGTAGAAGTACCTGTCCAAACATCTCCATGCCCTATTATGATGATCGAGTGGAAGAAAAGGTCTCGCTCCATAAGACAAGTACTTGCAGACCCACTCCAAACCAAACCAAGGTGGAGTGTGTGGCTCTCTGGTGCACCCTAGGTCACCATGTAGTCAGACCTCCTTCTAGCCAAATAAACACCTGAATCCCATGGTAAAGTTGGAAGTTTATCACTTCCAATCTCCTCTAACTACTTCTGTGTGAGACTGATCACTGTCAGAAGCCCTCTATGCTCATCTGCTATCCTCCTCATGTTGTTGTCAATGATATATGTGTCAAAGAAGGATAATTGACCTGTCTGTAGTTGAATGTAGGACTGGAAGATGTCACATGCTTTGGTCAATCCCAAGGATTTGACCAGAAGCTCGTCCATCGGTATCCATGATAAGTACTCTCTTGTGATCATCATCGAATCCCAACCATCCAGTACAACCAGAAGTGACTCCTCCAACTATTGTTCAACCAACCTCCATCTCCCATCTCCCATACAACTACTGATATGGTGAAGGTGATCTCTCATAACTAGGTGCTGCTCTAAAGGAGTGACATTTGCATGCTCCCCTAGGTGTGTCTCCTCCCTGCAAGGCACTATATCCCTCTAAATGCCACCATACAGCTCAGCATGACTCTGTGAACTACCCCTCATCACCGTATGCTCCGACATACTCATGTTGTCTCCTGTAGACGCATGATGCATCATAGATCCTGGGCATACTGCTGGATCAACCTCTACGTGGAGGTCAACTGCTCTCAGAACATAAATGGAAGTGTCCTCCCTCAATTGGTGCTCCTCTGCTAGATCACCAACATCCTCTATCAACATGACTGACTAGTACATCTGGGTGTCCACTAAGATAAATGAAGTGGATCTCTGACGAATCTCCTCAAGAGACCCATCTGATCTAGACTCTGATTCTTGAAGGGCAGTCTGTGTGCCTCTCAAGAATCCTCGAGTGCTCTCCAACTCCTGAGTGAGTTGGTCTACCTCCAACTCCTACCCCCTCAGGGACCTATGATACAACTCACCAATCCCCAGTAGGTAGTCCCTGTCTGTCAACAACTGTTGGTAGTCAGACCTCATCATAGACACTCTCTCCCGGAGAGTGTGAAAATCGTCCATGGAAAATCCTCCATCTGAGCTACCTTGTGCCACTAATGCTCTCCAATAGTAATCTTCCATCACTGTATGCATGTCATCAATACGTCTAGTGGTTGCCCTGATCATAGCCTCACTAACTCTCAACTGTGCTGCTAAGTGGTGTGACTCTTGATCATGGTCATACTGAGGTGCCATCTCAGACCCCTCACTGCTAGTGTCAGTCCTGCTAGTTCCAACTCTAGAATCCCCAAAAACATTCTCTGCATAAGATGACGTGTTGAACTGTCCATTGTCTATTGTGTTGTTGGGTACTCCAGTATGCCACTGCATCCCGTCACTAGATGTTATCTCCCTCTCAATCACATTGTATCATGTATGAGCAGTTGTATCCTCCTGTGCACTCAACCTGCTACTATCATCTACACCTGGATCCCATAGAGATGTATCCAGACACATTCTATGGTCATCCTGACTGCTAAAAAGTGAATCCTCATCAATGCAGCCCGATCCTAGAAGTAAGTGCTCCATCACCCTCTCAGCCTCTGCAATCTGCTCAACTAATGGAGTCTCCAATAGTTGTGACTCAATCTCCTCAGGCTGATCTGTATGTGTAAGGTCCCCTGTCTATACTCCCTGTACCTCCTCCTGGATCTGTGGGTCTACCTCTCCATGGTGTGCATCCCACACACTAGGCTCATCCATCATACCTGACGTGCCACTGATCTCCTCATGTGACGTGGCTATCATGGGTGTCTGAACAGGTGACAGATGTGTCATGGCCCCCACTAGCACATTTGGCCCATTTTGCGACAGTTGTTTTGACGCTTATGCGACGTTATGTCATTGATATGGCGACGAATTTGGAGTCTATGAAATGTCGGTTTATGTGACATGGCATTTGCGACAAACTTGATAAAACGTCGCACAAGTGACTATATAGGAAAACAATCTCAAACCAACTTTTCATCTATATTGCGACAACAACTTTTATAGTTAAACTGATACATCAATAGAAGCCGCCGTCGCATATTCGACGACAACTTTTTTGTTGTTTATGTAGCTAAACCGACGCAAACAATAGAAGTTGTTGTCGAATCGGCGACGACAACTTTTCGTTGTTTATATAGCAAAACCGTCGCATCGATAATCATTGTCGTCGCATATGCAACGACAACTTTGCATTATCTGTATAGCATAACCGTCACATAGATAAAAGTTTTCGTCGGATATCCAATGACAACTTTACATTGTCTATATGGCAAAACTGTGGCATATATAAAAGTTTTTGTCGCATATGCGACGACAACTTTGCGTTATTTATATAGCATAACCGTCGCATAGATAAAAGTTGTCGTCGGATATCCGACGACAACTTTTTGTTGTCTATATGAAAAAATCGTGGCATATATAAAAGTTGTCGTCGGACATGCGACGACAACTTTTCGTTGTTTATATAGAAAAACCGTTGCATATATAACAGTTGTCGTCGGATATGCGACGACCAATATTTTTTTAGAAAAAAAATAAAAATATATTTTGGGCATCAATTTTGATATTAATATTAATATTAATATTAAATCCCAAAGGTTATTGCATGAGCCACATATTGATTTCACAAAGCCTTGGGACTTCTTTGATGGAGCTTATCAAGGCTCGCCAAAAATATGTGGGGATGGAGTCATACTCTTTGGAGCCAATCATGGCACTATGCTTGGAGAAAAAATCTATGTTCGAGGAGGCCTCAT
>ML780399.1:38069-48763 GCA_009831015.1 Picea engelmannii
CATTTGATTTGTCCCATCATCTTCTTCCAATATGGGATCATTAACTTGATTTGTCCCATCATCTTCTTCCATGAGATCCTCATTTGCTTGGTCATGATGATGTTCCTCAGCTTGTACAACATCATTTCTACTAATACTTGGTGTAATATTCTGCGGAAAGTTAGAGTGCAACTCTAACTTTATAATTACAAGCAATCATGCAAAATTAGTGTATACTATAACAAACATTCAAACAATATATATACATATATATAATTTTATATAAAATTGACAAAATAAAAAAAGATAATAAATATATAGCTAATTACCATGGTACGATATTTATTCGATCCGCCATCAATGTGACCATATTTCCTACAATGTTTTGTAACTATTTCTATTAAAATTATTATGGGACGTTTGAGGCAACATTTTTTACAAGGGCAATAACATCTACCATCACCCTTTTCACCCACTTTACTTTTTTCCCCACCTCTAACAACATTCTGCGACCTTTTTCCGCACAAAAATACCCTTTCGGAACCGTCATTGTTATAGGAAGATTGTCACAACATCTTCAAATTGTCAAATATTTATAGGCCAATTTTAAGTCACCATCGTCGCAATTGCGACGATAGTGACCTATATATATATATATATATATATATATATATATATATATATATTTACAACTATTTATTTTAGGTCATTTTCAATGGTAAAGTTTGACTAAATTTTTATGGTCAAATTTAATCGCATAGGTGATGGCAAATGTAGGGTTGTCGCTTATGCGACGAAAATTGACCATTACAGTTCAGTCAAACTGTAGGCGTCGATATGGCAAAAAACACAGGGTATATTTAGAAAAAAAAAATTCTCTTGCATGTTGCGACGAAAGAGTACTTTCATCGCAAGTAGTCGTCGCAAAGTTTTCAATATGTAGTAGTGCCCCATAGGAAGCTCATCATCTCTAGGTGCTAAACCGTGTGACTCCTCACTAGTGCCAACACTCTGTTGAGGCGTAAAGTCATCAATGGTATGTGACATGTATGCTGAGACACTGGGGCTATCGTCCTGTCCATCCAGCTGCCTATCCACTACATAAGGTTCATCATCCTCCTCCAGCGTGCAAGCATCACTAGCCTCTGTGAAAGATTCATCCTCACTATCCTCTAAGGTAGATTCACTATCACTAGCCTCTGTGCAAGAGCCATTGTCATCATCTGACTACTCTGGATCAACATCTATCGCTCCATCCACACACACCTCATCCTCCCTGTCATAGTGTGCCTCAATAGTGTGCTTTTGATCCCTACACCTATGATCAGGTTCCCACGGCCCCTTGCAATAGTGGCAAAGTTGTGTGCTCCTACTGGGCATGGGGTTTCTCTGTTCTTCCAACCATCTAGCTGACATAGCTCTGTTTTCCTCTGCCATGCCGACCCAATGTGTAACCTCATCTTCGCTCCAACTAGGATTCTTATAGGATACAAAATGATGGGATGTCATTAGACCTCTGAGATTCTCATTGAGGGTTTGATATTCCTCATCACAATCAACAATCTCTCTAGTAAAGTCCAAAATATCGATAGATTTGTTTTCCTCTACTATGTTGACCCAATATGTAACCTCCTCTTTGCTCCACCTAGGGTTTTTTATAGATAAAAACTATTGGAATGTCAATTGAGCCCTAGTTTCCTCCCCAAGGGCGTAATATTCCTCTTTACAGAACATACTCTCTCTAGCAAGGTAAAGAAAATCCATCTCTCTGTATAGAAGACCCCTCTATGGCTCTGCATGCATGTGCTAATTCCCACTGGCTCGTAGGAATCTAAGCTCTGATACCACTGTAATGATCCCAAGACAAATTTTTTGCTTGGAATCACTAACTACCACTGATAGGATTATTACTGTTGTGCAGGTGGCTATTGGAGTTTCATCTTAGAGTTGTTCCAGTTATTAAATGATGTTCATACAATATCAATCCAATGCATGCAAGATCACAAATATACTCAAGATATAGAAAGCACAAACATAGATCCGACCTTTATTATGGAAAGCATGAATTAGATACAATATAGAGCAGATCTAGAATAATCCTTAAATGGCCCTTACAGATAATAGATATGAGCTGCTACAAAATGCTCCTGATAATACAAATAAGCCTCCAAAGGCTGGATAAGATATGAATACCAATGCCAAGTGCCAAACCCCTCATTGCTGGAAGATGCCACGCTCTGCTGGATAACTGAAGCTCCTCAACAATTTGGCCCTGGTGCCAAAGATGTCCAATCCCCTCCAGAAAGATGCCAAATAGTAGATCAGGTGATGTTAAGAACAACCCAGGTGCCCGGATCTCCAAGATCCCTCTCAACCTCTATATATCTAAACTCCTCCACTGAATGGTGCGCCCCACTGAATGATTGAAGCCCTAAATAATTCGGCCCTGATGAAGGAGGCCTCCAAATGCTCCGAAACTCTCCACAATGATAGATCAGGATGTTGTAATGAGAACCCAAGTGCTCAAATACTCAAATACCTGCTAGATCCTTATATCTAGCTACCCTCCAAATAATGGTGTGCCCTCCTCTTGGGAGAACGTCCCACTCTCAATACAAATCGATCCTCCACTGAAAGACTCCGGAAAAACACCAAGAATGATGCCAAGACACCTGTAAAGGAAACCCAATACCTGGAATTCCTGGAATCCCTTCTCCTCAGCTAGGATGAATCCCTCCTCAATGAATGGTGCGCCCCCCTTGCTGGTTACCCCCAACTGGTGCGCCCTCTCTCTATCTGCACAAGCAACTGATGTGGAATCCTCTTGCAACTAAGTAGATCTGGAACTAGAATGGTGTGGGAGCATATTGCAGCTCTGAGACCAAGCTTGGGACAAGCTAGGTGGAATCTGTCACCACTGAATCGTCCTCTAGGGTTTGTTAAGTCAAAACCCTCAAAACCCCCAATGTTGGGCTCACTAGCTAGAAGCCAGAAATCAAAAGACAAACATGCATGAATGAATGAGAAGAGGCCCTTGCCTTTCCTTTATACTTTTGGCTCACCTTGTCCCTCCAAAGTGAATTTTCTTTTATTAATATTTAATTAATTAATTAAATCACTTTAATTAATTAATTAACCTTTTTACCTTTGAAAAGCTCCTTGTCTCTCATTATGGCTTCCTTAGCAACTGAAAGTCACTTCTAGACATACCATCATGTAGTGTTGCTCCTCCTGATTCCAATGAGCTATTACACTAAGAGGTTCCTCCAAGCAATGTGCTTAAAATGACCTCTTTAGTGAATTTCATTGACCTATAGCTCAAAATAGCCAAAATCATGGAAATTGTCGGAATGCAACGAAACCAAAGCCAACCTGTGCAGAATGTCTCATAATGATGGAATATGATGATCAATGCAAGTTGGACCCCACATTGCCTCTCAAATACCCCTGTACTTGCTATAACATCCATCTGGCTACTCTAGTCATCATAAATCTCTGCATTGTGATGATGTCCCAAAGTGGGGACATTACAGTAGGTAACCATGTCATAGTTTCATATTGCCAAGTTTTTTTAGTCCTCAACATGGAAGTAGATTCATGGGCCAATAAAGACATCTCTTTAAATTTATGGGAATCGGAAAAAAAAAATGGGGGAAGATCATATTGTTTTGTCCCCTAAGTTATCAAGGTATGAATTTATATGCCACGCCATCTCTCCATTAATATCCACGTGTCATATCATGTAATACATTGTTTCCCATGTGTAGGGAGGGGATATGCAAGGATACATTCATGTCCCATATACATGTGAGTATTAATCTCAGTCATGTCTCATGAATTCAACTTTATGGATATTCATTGGTAAGGTGGGATAATGGCCCAACTTTGGTTTGGAGCTTACAACGTTTGCTAGAATGTAACTAGGCCAATTCATGTTTTTTGGGTAAGAACCCTATATGTCCTCTTGCATTTCTTTGGAATTGGGTCATTTATATTTCAGTATTTGAAGGCATTCAATGAGAAATTGCTAGTGTGCATGGCCTATTGAATTGTGTTTGGAATCTATTCTCTAGTTTTGGGTCTTTTGTTCTAGAACTGGCTTAGGAAAAGGTGCATGTGCATGGTTTTTTTATTCTTTAGATTTCTAGTACAAAATTCCTCACTTGTCTCCAGTTATTCATAAGAACTTAGACATTGTTCATTTGTGATGTGATTTTAAAATTTTGGAATTATATATGTTGGGTTATATCTAGGATTGTATGTGTTAAGAGATTTAATCCAAGCTACATCTCTTTTGTGGAAGACCAGTGTGCTTATTACTCCTTTGTTAGGTCTATGGGACATAGGTTATAATTTTGGCCCCCATGTTTTCAATCTGATATATCTCTTAGTAAAATTTGATTTGGGTCAAAAAATCATGGACCACAGATATAACATGGAATTTAGTAGAACATTGTGAAGGCATGAGGAATCTATCCAGTGTAAAAAAATCTATATGTTCTCAATGAAATCAAAATGTCATGAGAATGAACATGATCCAAATTTATGCAGGAACACAATAGAATACACAAATAACCATGAATACAAAGATGCAGTGGAAATAACACTTCATTTCATTAATATCAAAGAACTGAAATTTGTTTACAAACATAATGAAAATAAACTAATTAGGGCGTTGGTAGCTTATCTCTGAGAAAAGATGTGGCGGCTACAGGCCTCTAAAATTTGTGTTAAAATGAGGCTCGAAGGCCTATATATTATTGAGAAACAATGGAAACCCTAAACATCCAAAAACCTAACCCTAGGAGATGAAACACCAGAATATGGGCCTCATTGGGGTAAATTGGTACATCAATTTCTCGGGGTCGTGACTTTGGCATACTATCTCTGTTTAAAGCACATGATACATATTTAGAAAGATATATCCAAGGACTAAAACTATTTACAATGAATATCGAGTTCGGAACAAGCTCATATTTTTCGGATGTTTGATGCCAAAAAAACGTCGTTAGGGCCTCAAAACGACTTCGGAAGTTCAAGATCTGAAAAACTGCCAAAAATAGTAAATTGTGCTACAAATAAGGAAACTAAAAAAATGAAAGAAACAATGGTGGGGATCCAAGTGGAATAGGCGGGTGGCCACTAATATCCACCTGGATCATTCCTCCCCCCTTAGGAAGCAATGGCCCCCATTGCGTTGAGTTCCTTCATGAGATGAGGAAACTTCTGTTGAACTTGGTCCCTGGTGAGCCACTTGCCCTGGTGAAGGAGTTGGCCTGCTTTGACAACTCGATATAGTTGGATCCTCTACTGGTGGGTGTTCTTGATCTGTGTGTCCATAATCCGATCATTTTTGGCTTGTTCCATGCAGTCTAGATTTAAATTTGTTGGTGTGAGTTGTTTTGCCATGTCGGATGTGTGTAGTAGAGGTGGGAAGTAGGGCCAAAAGTGGTCCAAATTGAACACTGGGTGAAAACCAAAGAATGATGGAATACTGGGCTCGAAGGAATTGTCCCCTACAGCCTTGGTGATGGTGTATGGCCCATATCGGAGAGGGAAAATCTTGTGGTGGGGTCCAGCGTGGTGTTCCTTCTGCAAATGTAGCCACACTTTGTCACCCACCTAGAAGTTGTGTTGCACCCGATGTTGATCATGTCATTGTTTGTACTTAGCATTGGCTCTATCCAGTATGCCATGAACCTGTTGGAGAATGTTTTGAATGCGCTCATTGAAGTTGTTCACCTTGGCAGCTTCAGACTGGACATGAGTCGAATTAGCCTGAGTAGCTGCAAAGGGCATGGCCAAATCAATAGAACATAGTGGTTGGAATCCCAAGCCCACCTAAAAGGGGTTATGGTCAGTTAATATGTGGAGGGCCTGGTTATATTTATGTTGTACATAGGGGAGGCTCTCATCCCATGTGCATGGATGCTTTGAGTTTTACATGCACAAAATATGTACGATCATCTTGTTGACGACCTCTGTCTGGCCATCAGTTTGGGGATGGAAAGATGTGGACTTGGTGAGCTTGGTGTCCATCATTGACCAGAGGCTGGACCAAAATGTACTAAGGAACCTGTTGTCTCGATGTAAGATTATAGACTACGGGATCCCAAAGTGTACCCACACTCATTCAAAGAAGATTTTAGCAGTGGCTTCGGTTGTGATATTCTTCTTGCAAGCTGCCATAATGGCCATCTTCGAGAATCTTTCGATGACCATGAAAACACAGTCGTTGCCATGCTTAGTAGAAGGAAGGCCCAACATGTAATTCATGGAGATGGATTCCCAAGGTCAACTAGGGGTAGGCAGTGAAGTATAGAGGCCTTGCTTCTTGATGGTTGGTTTGGAAATGGTGCAGGCAGTGTAGGATCTGATGTAATTCATGACATCCTATCGAAGGTTTGGCCAATAGAAATACTTTTGTAGTATTGCCACTGTTTTCTCGACCCCAAAATTCCCAGCGACTCAACTGTAGTGAGATTCCAAAATCATCTTGGCATGCTCTCTTGAAGGAACACAAAGGTGTCCCAGGTGACATAGCAGGGCATCTTGGAGGTGAAAATTTGGAATTGAATTACCCTCCAAGAGCGTCTTGTATGTGTGGCCGAATTCTGGATCACTCTTGTAGAGAAGTGACCAATCAGAAGTCTCGTTCCCACAAGAGTTGAGCATGGTGGTTATCGCCATGATCGGTGGTCGGTTGAGGCAGTATGCAACATTATTGGTGCTACCCTTCTTGTACTTGGTGTTCAAATGAAAGTGTTGTAGATATGTGGACCACTTATGATGGCGATCATTCTGCAACTTCCCTTGTGTCTGTATGAACTGTAGGGGTCGGTGGCCTATGTGAATTATCATTTCCTTCCCCAAAATGTAATGATTCCATTGTCGGCAAGCCTCCACAATGGAATACATTTCTTTGTCATAAGTGGGATACTTTCGGACAGTGTCACACTGTGATATGCCACTGGATGTCTCTGTTGAGTAAGAACTGCCCCAATAGCATAGTCAAAGGCATCTGTCTCGATCTCAAATGGTTGTTGCAAGTCTGGTAATGTGAGCATTGGGGCACAATAGAGGCAATGTTTCAATTCTATGAACACCTTCTGTTGATATTCCAAACAAAAGAATTTTTCTTTCGCTCCTCCCTTGGTGACTTGACTCAAGGGCCAAGTGATATGAGAGAATCCTAACACGAACCTACAGTGGAAATTAACAAGACCCAAAAAGTTGTGAAGGTCTGTTAGAATGGTCGGGGCTGGCCAATCCCAGATGACTTGGATCTTGGTTGGATCCACATGCACCCCATGTTCATCAATAATGTATCCCATATGCTGAACCTGGGTCATGCCAAAAGTGCACTTCTCCAAATTGGAACACAACTTGTGTTTCCGCAGTTTCTGGAGGACCTGTCAGATGTGGTGGAGGTGCTCTTCCCAAGTCTGGCTAAATATTAGGATGTCATCCAAGTACACTACTACAAATGAGTTTGTGAATGGTTGACTTATGTCTTCCATCGGCCACATGAAGGTTGTGGGAGCATTCGTCAACCCGAAAGGCATGACCAGCCATTCGAAAAGGCCCTCCTTGGCTTTGAAGGTAGTCTTCCACACATCAAACAGTTCGATTGGTACCTAGTGATACCCGAACTTCAAGTCGATCTTGTTGAAATATTTTTCCCCTTTGAGTTGGTCCAAAAGGGAATCAATCTGTGGGATCAGGTACCTATTCCGGATAATGATCTTTTTTTACGCCCGATAGTCAATAAAAAGTCTCCAAGTCTCATCCTTCTTCTACACCAACACGATCGGGCACCCACAGGGCGATGAACTTGGTTGGATGTGACCTTTCTGCAGTAACTCCTGGATCTGCCTCTTGATTTCATCATTCTCTAGAACAGAGCACTGATATATCGGTCCATTGGGCAGAGATGCACCTAAGGTTAGATCGATGGGGTGCTTGACCTGATAGTGCAGAGGCACCCCTGCGGGTGAGGTGAAGATGCCCCAGTACTCCTCCACGACCTTGTCCATTTGTTGTTGTTGTACCGAGGATCCCTTTCTAGAGGCCGTGGCCATAGTATTCTTCTTTCCCTGAGGGAGGATCATTAGGAAAACAAATTTCTCGGTTTTGAAAATGAGCTTACTGCATTGTTTTGCAGTAACCAAAGAGATAGTGGCAGGCGGTGGTACCTCTGGTATCCTTTACAAATTATTTCCCAAGGTAACAATAACAGCGTGAGGTCAGGACTCATACACATCCTGTTGCTTCCACAAGTATGGTTGGACTAATAATGCATCACAAACATCAAGAGGAGCAATGTCACTTAATACCTCATCGGTGAAGGGCTTGATGTTGTAGGGAAGGCATCACTGCTAGTTGACGCGGAGATCCCGTCCTTGGTGAAGCCACCCGATGGTGTACTGATGTGGGTGTGTTGTGGTCAGCAAGCCCAACCACTTCACGACCTCTATTGAAATGAGGTTCTTTTCTCTCTCACTGTCAACAATGAACTATAGCAGGGAACCCTTTACCCAGATCCGGGAGTGGAAGAGATGCTCCTCCTCCTCTAGATCTTCCAGTTCCTCCTTTTGGATATTTGTGGTGGCAACGATGGCATTGGGATCTGCATCGATAATCTTCTTCCCTCTGTAATTCCCCTTCTCAGGTTCTAATTTTATGTCAGAGCATGCATCTGATTCAGAAGCCCTCATCTCGGCCACCAGTGACTGTTTGGCCTGAAACTCACTTGTGTTGTGAGTGGAGATATTATGGAACTCAAACCACTTTCTTGTGTCCCTCTTCGGATTCACGGTGTTGTTCTTTGCTTCCAACTTTGGCAGGTTGTCTTGAGCCTCCATGCCTTGGCTTTGTCCTTTGTTCTGCGGTTTGGGGTCACCTTTCACTTTCCTTTGATTCACAGTTCCAAAGTATCGCTTCTTTTGTTTAAATTCATGCTCAATATTGGCAGCATATTGGTATGTCGTACCAAGTGAGGAGATTTCTAGGAACTCCATTTCCTCCTGAATGTATCTGTGCAGACAACTATGGTACTTTAGCACCAAATGTTTCTTTGAATCTTTGATACCCAACTTTGTGCGCAGGGTATGGAACAGATTCATTAGCTCATGCAAATCTTGATCCCTTTGTTTCCGCAGCATAGTCCATTGTATGTACTTTTCCTCATAGCTTCCCACGGGATAATAATGTTCCTTGATGGCATCTTAGAAATAATTCCAAGTGGGTACAACCGAGAATAGAGAGGATTCCTCCTCATCCTTTTTCTCACAGTAGGTTTCCCACTAGTCCTTGATATGGGGGGCGCCTTTGAGCAGTGAAAAAATAATCTTCTCCCGGTCGGAAAAGTCATGAATCGAGAAATATCCTTCTAATAGATTCAACCATCTATCTACGACGTCTGCATCTATTTGGCCATCAAATATGGGAATGTCAAAGTTTACTTGTACCTTAAAAGGGGTTGCGCCTCTAGAGTGGTTGTTGGATGCAGATGCACCACCAATGGGAAATCGTTGAAGGATTTGAGCGAAGTTATCCATCATCACATTCCCTTATTTTTCAGGGGCCTCCTCGAGCAATATTTTGATAGGATCTCCTACTCCCTCTTCTTTCTTTTCATCTCCCATGGGTGGTTGTCATGGTTTGCGAGACTGATCTTGCAAAGGTTCAACCAGATCGAGCCCTAACTCCTTATACCCCAACCTCGTTGGGGACATGCAAAGAAGGATCAAGAAAGAGCAGACCGCTCTCATACCAGTGATCCAAATTTATGCAAGAACGCAACAGAATACACAAATAACCATGATTACATAGATGTAGTGGAAATAACACTTCATTTTATTAATATCAAAGAACTGAAATTTGTTTACAGACAGAATAGAAATAAACTAACTAGGGAACTGGTAGTTTATCTCTGAGAAGACATGCGGAGGATATAGGCCTCTGAAATTTGTGTTACAATGAGGCTCAAAGGCCTATATATTATTGAGAAACAATGGAAACCCTAAACATTCAAAAACCTAACCCTAGGAGATGAAACGCCAGAATATGGGCCTCGTCGGGGTAAATTGGTACATCAATTTCTCGAGGTCGTAACTTTGGCATACTATCTTCGTTTGACGCACATGATACATCATTAGAAATATCTATCTGAGGACTACAACTGCTAACAATGAATATCGAGTCTGAAATAGACTCGTATTTTCCAGACGTTTGATGCCCAAAAAACATCGTTTAGTGTTAAGAACCAAACATCAATATAGCATGGAAAAACCTCAGGAAAAGTACTCAACGCCTTGAAACAGAGATAATTTCAGATAATAAGCCTCTTCGAGGGGGAAACCTCCTTTTACCCACTTAAATGTTCAAGTACAAGATGATTCAAAATGAAAATGTCTCCTTGGTATATATAGGAGACTAGGAGCTATAATTACAACTAATGGCCTAAAGACGACATAAATAAAATAACATTACTAATATAATATGCCCCAATTAAGGGGTAATGAGCCAACATTAGGGCTTAACATGCCCCTCCCCTTGAGACAAGTGTTTTCTGCAACGCTTGAGTAACTCTGGATGCTTCTATATAAAAGACTCATCTTCCCAAGTGGAATCTTCAACCGGTAGTTTCCTCCATTTAATGAGATACTCTGAAATGGATCTATTCCTTAGCTGGTGAATTCTTGTGTCAGTGA
>ML780399.1:53798-132574 GCA_009831015.1 Picea engelmannii
TGATTCAAAATGAAAATGTCTCCTTGGTATATATAGGAGACTAGGAGGTATAATTACAACTAATGGCCTAAAGCCGACATAAATAAAATAACATTACTAATATAATATGCCCCAATTAAGGGGTAATGAGCCAACATTAGGGAGTAACATTTAGAGCCTCAAAACGGCTCCTAAAGTTCAAGACCCGAAAAATTGCCAAAAATAGTAAATTGTGCTACAATTAAGGAAACTGAAAAACTTAAAGAACTAATTGTGGGGGTCCAAGTGGAATAGGAAAGTGGCCACCAATATCCACCTGGATCATAACATCAATGTTCCTCTCAACATGCAATAATGATGAACCTTTTAGTCTTGCAATGACAGCAGATAGATGCCTTGGAAGTAGAATGCAACATGTTAAGGAATTTTTCAATCAATCGTAGCAAAGAATCCCTCTCTTCAACTTCAAACAACAATATGTCTATCGACTATGTTTAGGTAGAATTCAAAGAGGAGGAAATTGTTCACAAGTTGAAAGAAGCCATGGATATTGAGAAACATACTTCTCTGGCATTAGATGTTGGTTAGGGGGAGGCAATAAATCAACATGTATTACATTAGATTTTATGTTTTTTAAAGTTATTAGTATACTTGGAGTTATTTTAAGCAAGTCACCTGTAAGAAAACCTGGGATAGCTATAACAAACTTTCTTATGTAGCATCATAGAGTTGTATTTTTTGCCAAGAACCTCTATATCGATCCTTTTATATGATTATTGTTACCTTGGATACAATTTTTTTAATATAATATTCCCCAATTTCTCTTTAAAAAAGAAATATATGTTTATAATTCGCTAAACCAAAGTACAGAGTGAAGAGTATACATAAATTCATAGTGAAAAACTTAAATTTTCTAGAAATTCTAAATAAACTAAAAATGTGTTAATGGTCATTTATGACACACCATCAACGAGAAGGGAAGATCTGGATTGGGGTTGTTTATTTAACTCAAGTTGTTTGGAATAATCTACCCTGACGGGTTTTATCGCTCTGTTAGACAACTAGGATTCTAAAATAATTAAAAGATGTAAACTAACTAAATGTACAATTCTATCAATCAACAATTTAATACAATTGCTTAACTAATAGTAGTATCATATACAATAGATATATACAATTACAAGGTTTAAATAAAGCCTCGTGAAAATGATTGTTTTCAACTAATGGATCAAAATAAGATGAAAAATAAAGAAAATTGTTTTTTCTATTATAAATGACAAAATAATAAACAATGAGTGAATTAGATTATAAATGATATAACGATAATGGAAAAAGAATTTAATGTTAAAATGATGTAATCATTATTCATTCACAAATCAACAAATCAAATAAAATATAAACTAACTAACCTGACATTGATCAGCAGTACTAAGCTAGATTCGTCTTTACGTGTTTGTATAAGCTCCACTTAACCTGTGTCAAGTATAAATCTACGACAAAATCAAGAACGATACTTCCTTAAACAACTCAAGGAAGTCTTTTATATTTCAAAACAAGTCTATGATAACATAAAGACAAACAGATTTTATCTCATGTGACTTTAAAATGTCCAATTCCTGAAAGCGAAATAAACTCCAACTCTCAGCAAATGGTATTACCAACTACCCAACATTAGATGTAAACTTAAGATACATAGATAGAACATCAGTCACAGATATTAAAAGAACCAAAATATAATGAACCACGTAAAAAAAAACATAACATGAAAAGTTATATGCAGAACAGTCTAAAGCTAGTTCAATACAAATGAAGTTTCATGTCTAGAAATTATATGAGAAACAATAATAACATTGCACAGCCTATAAAAGGACGAAATCCAAAGATTAAATTGTATCCCATATAGTTTCAGAATAATAAGTCCATCGTATGGTCCAAGAGGAATTGCCCCTCTCCCTGGGCAAGCAGTGCTATTTAAAACAAGTTCCTAGTATGTTCCCCATATCATGCAAGATAGAGACAGATCTACTTTAAAAAACATTTACTAAAACAAAATAACCATAAAGATAAGTCTGTTGAAATCATTAATCCAAAATAGTTACATCATTAAAACATTATTTTTCAAAAATGAAATTTATAAGTCCATTATATTCCCAACTTTTGACTCATTCTATTAATCGTTGCACATTGACCTGTTTTTCACCTGAGACAAAGAAAAATGAAATCTAAATTAGACAACAATTAAATAAATAAATTTAAAAGACAAGCTACAAAATCTTCGATTTTGTAGCTGGTCTAAATTAAAACAAAACAAAAACGAATTCATTTATTATCCAAACAAAATTCAATCATGAATTACAAGAAAAGTATTTACCAATTAGAAATTTGAAAGGGAAACATCAGACAAATATGAATTTACAATAGCATTGAAACTGGTGGAGTTTTTTATAATCACATCTCCCAATCTCTTGAAACATTTGTTGGTTCTGAGCAAATTCGATCGGATGCAAGCTCTGAGATCATCGTTTTCCTTTTCCAGAACTGAGTTCTGAGTCATTACTTGATTCAATTGAGCCTGTAGGTAAGGGATGTCTCGATAGTATCTTTGGATCCAGTCAAAACAAATTTCACAATACATCGGTTCTAGATTTGGCAATGGACGAGTTTGATCTATAGTAAGAGGTTTACCCTGTTCCATAATCCTTTTGAGGTCATACTGAATACCTGAGAAACCTTCTTGTTCCTTTAAAAAAGGAGGCAAATTAGACATGAAATCGTATTGGGGTGAATCAACACTAGTATCATCAACAGAGATCGGGTCTTCAACATCAATGATGGGGATAGGATTTTCATGGTTGCGATGATGATTCCTAACCATTCTGGAAAGGAGTTGGTCATTCCTTTTGTTCTTGAAATAAATATATGGAACCCTCTGTGTTTTATGTTTGCCCTACTTCTTGGTTTTAATTTCATTTATATCAACCACATCTTGCCCATGATTAGAAGTAACAGAGACCTTTCCCTTCAAATTATCCAACACATCCTCTAAAGATTTTTTAGGAATAAATTTGTGCCTCTGGTGCGTGCCTCTGGTTGATTTATGCAAATCAACAGGGGCTTTGGTAAATGACACAGGTTATTCTTGCAATTGGACATGAAGGTCTCCCAGAGAGTGAGTCGATGGCAAAGGGTTGATGGGCTCATCAAAACACAAGGGTGAGCCACTTACTATCTTAGGTGTGAGTGGAACAAAACCATTCCTATCCATGAAATTTTTCCAGTTATCTCCAGCCTTTGACAATTGGGAAATGACTAATATTTGGATCAAGCCATGAAGAAAGAGACTGGACTGTGCATTAGGGTTTTTCCTCTGGTAAAATCTAGCCATATTTTGAAGGATTTTAAAGAGGTAAAATGACATGTTTAAAACAAACCCTAAGAAATCCATTAACAGACGAATATGAAACAGGAATAGTAATCCATATAGTCCCTCGTAGGTGACAAATTTCTTGATAATTAATAGGAAACCATGTCATCGAGTTTTGAACAGATTTATGGGTGTACCTTCGATATCGTAGTGTGACTTATTGGAAATCTTTAACAGGTGCCAAGGGATACCTTCAAATTTGAGATTCTTGAACCAACGATCTCCTTCTCGGGACAGGCTTGTGGCTTCTGCAATCGATTCCTCACTAACTTGCAACTGTAAATTGCTTATTTTGGACCTAGCATCGTTGAAGGTCTGGGTGAAATCTTGAGCAACTTCAAGGTTAAAGCCCTCAAACGAATGTATGAACTTAACCCACCCAAAGACCGCGAGATCATCCACAACGTCATCATGGGAGAGCAAGGCATGTGAGTCATTCGGCTCTATCCTTACCACATGGGCCATGGATTTGGTCACGATATACTAATAGGTGTAGCAAAGTGGGGCATGTGTTTGAAACAACACAGTATGAACGATAAGTTATGCATTTTCGGAGGTGGCCCGATAACTAAGGTTTAGGGAGAAGGCCACAATAACCATCACTCAGGTTGTTGATTGAATATTGAACCAGAGGACACACATAATTGAAAACCACCTCCTCTATTGAGAACCTAACCCCAAAAAATGAAGCACCACCAACAATGCAATGAATGTGAGCTCAAGCCAGTAGGACAAGGGTGTAATTGGCTTAGAGCATGGCTAACAGTTTTGTATAGCACTAATTAGACCGTGATATGACAATAGGGGATAGCATTCAAATTTTAAAATTAAATAAAAGTTTAGTTTCGAACAACGATCGTGGATGTGGTAGATGACAATCAAAACCCCAAATGAAAAAACGATTAAGGCATAACCCAAAGGTGATCAACTCATATAATAATGGTAATTCACAAAACGATATTCTCAATACCATTTAAGGTTCTTAAGATCATTAGGTGTTTTTTAAAGACTCGTCCAATTTCATAAGGAGAGGTTTTAGAATTTGCATGATGTGTTTAGACCAAGCTTGTTTCAATTTAATTCTTAAACAGGCATGAAATTGAACAAGAATAAGCAAGAGATTTATTAAAAGAAATAAACTCAAAAACACACAACAACCAATCAAGTGATTTTTTCAAACAAAAATCATAATTGAAGTCTTTGCAGACACAAAGAGACATCTATTAAAAAAATTGTTTTATCAAAACTATGTTTTAAATATCGATGAAAACGACATGATTATCTGGATGCCAACAATGGCGACTCACTGGACGAAGCAGTTATCTTTGCATCATCAGAACTTTATATCAAGGAAAAGATAAATCATATAGTTACTACAAATCAATTAAGAAATAGATCAAACATTTTGACATTAACTCAGAAAAATTAACACAATCACACCATCGAAGAAATTTATGCCAAAAGATTGTAATCTGAAATTTCATTTCGATAAAAAAAGGTAACAATATTTATACAAGCAACTCCAATACCATTGACATGGCCATTGTTGCCAAGAGTCATTTATAGCTTCAGCAGGGATGTCATTTAACCCTCTCCAGTACTTCGATCCCATTCAAAAGTCGTCCATCTATGATAAAAATATCTTGATATCCAATCAATTTAAAAACATACATGAAGGATCTTGAACCCGACATTGCTTCGCTGCCAGCAATCCTGTTCAATACCCTAACAAAGTTGTCTTGGTATCATGTGTGCATTTACCCGCTGTCAGCAGACCTGTTTAGTATCCCGGCAAGTTTATAGACAATTCCCACACATTAAAGTGTTTCCAACTCTCTATAAAATTTTCAGAAGCTTCATGATAATGAGAGAGTGGGGTGATACTGAAGATTTCACAGCCAGGCAATCATAGGATTGATCATTAATATGGTTTTTTGTTCTTTGAGAACTGATAATTTTCATCATGATTTGGACATTTAGATTTCAATTAAGAAATCATCTCAAGGATGGGGAAGCGCTTTGAGTTGATCTTGTTAGAACTGGGACGGTGTAAGAAGTTTTAAAGATAATCGCATTTCCCTAAGACTTCAACAAACAACCGAGAACAATGATCTGGCAAAGACTTATCACAAATTATTTGAGTTTAGAACTTAATGTCCAGATGCATTGAATTGTTTCAATTGTTGTTATTGAAAGATATGATTCCCCTCAATAATGAATTGTGATTTAGAAATAATTATTAAGGATACAAAAAAAACAAAAAATAAAACAAAAGAAAAACGAAGGCTAGAGATATTTACAGGGGAGTAAGTCTAATTTTCTCAGGTGAAGTATTTCTTGAGAGACTGGCCATTCACTAGAAAAGTGTCTGGTTATCCCTCTAAGTTTTGCAAACGAAAAGAACTAGGACCCAATTTTTTTGAAATGATAGAAGGCTCCAGCCACAGGTTTTGAAACTTAGTATGTTCTCCTTTATTCTCATGTGCTTTGTCCCATTTGAGGACCAAATCCCCTACATTAAAAAAAAATTATGAGGACGAACTTGTATCAAACCATCTTTTAACAATTTGTTGATGTTGATCTAATTTTTGTTTTGCTTATGTCCTTACTTCTTTGATTTTTAGTAAAGCGTTTATCTGATTCTCTAAAGGGGGACATTCTTCCTCCTAAACTTTCTACGATAATTGCAGAGAAGGGATCAAGACGTGTGGAGGAAGGATGGCTTGTCTTCCATAAACGAGGAATAAAGGAGAATTACCGATGGAAGCTTTCGAAGTGACTCTATCAGCACAAAGTGCCTTATACAACGCATTGTTCCAATTTTTATGATTTTTCGACACTGTTATTTTTATTATTTTGATCAGATTTTTATTTGTTGACTCAGCCAAACCATTTCCTTGGGGGTAATAAATGGCAGAGTATTTTAGATTAATCCCTTTTTCTAAAGAAAATACATTCATATCTAGGGAAGAGAAATAAGAAACATTATCGAAAACTAAACACTCAGGTATTCTGAAATGAGTGATAATATGAGAGTTTAAAAATGAAACTACCTAACTCGTGTTTACTACCTTTAATGGTAAATCCTCAGACCACCTCATAAAATAATTTGTTGTCATAAGAATATACTTGTGTTGTTTTGAGGAAGGTGGATTAACTGGTCTTATAATATCTAGGCCCCACTGCTGAAATGGTGTGTCTACTGTAACAAGCATTAAAGGGAAAGTAGCCTTCTTGACCCATCCTGCAGCCTTTTGACATATTATACATTTGCGAGCCAAAGTGTGAGCATATTTAAATAAGGTGGGCCAATATTAGCCAGCCCTAAGTACTTTGCGGGCGGTCGTATCTCCACCAAAATGATCCCCAATATTGTCGGAATGTAGTTCAGCTAAAACCTTTTCGGATTATTCTTTTTCTAGGCAATGCAGAAAAACACCATCAAAATTCTTTCGAAACAATATATCATTAATTAATTGAAAATATGTAGATCTAAGCCTCAGTGCTCTTCTGTTATTTGGATCAAGGTTATGAGGAGTAGTTCTTTGCAGCAAATAAAATCTGATATCATCATACGATGAATTAGACACAGTTTATGTACAACATATTTGTGTTTCATTATGCAGATTTGCAGCTGATGTTGTTATTTGATTTTCTGATTTTTCAACTGAATCAACTACCAATTTGCAAAGGCCTTGACCTCTAACAATTTGTGCAGGTACTATTTCGAGATCATACTCTTGAAGGGAGGTCATCCAATTTGCCCTTTTCTCCCCTAGCTCCTTCTGCACTAACAGATTTCTTACAACAGGGTAAGGAACAACGACTTTTATCCTAGATTTCAAAAGGTAAGATATGAAATGTTTAACTTCTTTGAAAACAGCGTATGCTTGTTCATATACTACGGGGTAATTTAATTATGCTCCTTTAAAGGTGGAGCTCATAAATGAAATAGGTATCTTGTTTTTTCAACATTTTTTTGTATGAGCACAACAGCATAAGATCTATCGGATGCAAAAGTATACAATGTGAAATCCTGGGAGAAATCAGGACTCACCAAGGAGGGAGCTTCAGTTATAGATTTTCTAATGGAATTAAAACCTTGATTCTCTTGTGATCCCCATTTGTAAAGAACATCCTTTTTTATCAGGTTTTGTAAAGGTCTAACCATCTTAGAAAAACTTGGACCAAATCATCTGACAACATTTATTTTACCCAGAAAGGATTGCATTGCCTTTTTGGAAGAAGGTGGAGGAAGGTTGGTAATGGCTTGGGTTCGTTCGAGGTCAATTATCATTCCATATTTAGATACTATAAATCCAAGTAATTTTCCTTGTTCTACTACAAAAACCGATTTCTTAGGATTGAGTGAAATACCAAGCTTGCGACATCGTTCTAACACAGCCCTAAGATGCGACAAATGATCTTTCTTGTTCTTTGAAAATACAATGACATCATCCAGGTAGACCACAACTGACGGATTGATAAGGCCATGAAAAACAATGTCCATTGCCCTCTGGAAGGTGGCCCCAACATTAATCAATCCGAAAGGCATTTTTCTATAGGCGTAAGTGCCCCATGGGGTATGAAAAGTGGTTTTCAACTGATCTGATGGAGACATAAGTACCTGGTTATACCCTGAAAAAACATCTAATAAGGATAGCCTCTTAGAACCAGATACTTGTTGCAAAAATTGTTTCATTGGGGGAACATGGTAATTTTCTTTATCATAGGCTCGATTCAAATTACGAAAGTCGACACAAAGTCAAATTTTCCCAATATTTCTTACCGAGACTAAGTTAGATACCCACTGAGTATGTCGAACTAGAAAAATGATCTTGGCGATGATTAAAATATTTAGTTCTTTTTTTATTGTGGGTTCTAATTTAGGATGCATTTTTCTAATTTTTTGTTGAAAAGTTTGGGTTTGGGGCTTCATGGGAATTACATGTTGTATTATGTTTGGATCAAAAAAATTTAGATCATCATATGTCCAAGAAAACACATCTTTGAATTCTTTGAACAATTTTATGAATGCACATCTCTCTTGTTCAGAACACCCTTTGCCCAGATTGATATTTTCATAATTATCTTGTGTTCCTAAATTTATAGTTTCATATAGTAATGAGGAACTATTCATTTTGCAATTAACTACTCCCCTAAACTTGTCATGTAAATCATAAAAAATTTCTAATCTAACAACATATTTGGGGATAGAGTTTACCAACTCGGATGATATCTCCGTAGAACGAGGGTTGGATATTACTGTGAAATCTCATAGGTTTTCATTGTGGGTGCTTTCATCGATTATCGCATCTTGGAAAGTGTCCATATAGAGAAAATTGATGATTTGTTGATCATCATCAAACACTCGCCAATTGATGATGTTTTTTGGAATCGATGGCCTAAATAACAATTTAACCGAGAATGCGTTAGGAGAAATACCCTCAGCGGGAAATAATTTAGAAGCAACATTAGCTAATAAATCAGCTTCCAAGTTACTCAACCTAGGAATGGAATTTATGTTAAAAGTGAGAAATTTACATATTAAGCTCCATACCTCAGTTTGGTAGTTTTTCAGATGAGGTGATAAACAATGAATAATGTTTTTTACCTACTTGACTACGATTTCAGAGATGTCGATTACTACCAAGTTTTTCATGTCAAGATCCAATGTCTTCTTTAGTCCCTGCAGGAGTGCTTCATTTTCTGTTATGTTGTTAGTACATTCAAATTCTAATCGACAGGCAATAAATGTTTTATTACATTTGGGATCGATCAGTACACAACCAACGCCTACCCCTTCCCAGGATTTAGATCCATCAAAGTTTAATGACCAAATTTCTTCATCATCAGCAATGTTCGGTTTACTTTTTCAAAGTTCTCATCTGATTATATGTTGATATTTCAGATTGTTGTTCTGGGTCAGTGATAGAGGATATTTCAATCATGAAATTTCCAAAAAAAGTATTCATTCCTTGGGCCTCAATTGTATTTACAATAGTAGTAAAAGGCTCATTGAGATCGTTTAAATCTGTAACAGTGTACTTGAGGTAATGTTCTCTGCTTATCTTGATCTTGTTAGGTTGGCCATTCTCTAGCAGCCATAGATGAGACCAATCCATAGAAAAATAACCATGTAACTGCTCTGACCAATCTCTACTAAAAAATAATCCATGAACTTCCGGAATATCAATAACAATTATATCAATTACTTGGTGTACCTTTGGGTTAGATGACAACCTTAATCAATACATTCTTAAGTTCACCAATGACCTTGACATTAGTGCGGTCTAATTGAATGATCTTTAAATCAAAAGGTTTGAATTCAGCATTAATTTTCTGACACACAGATAGAGGCATTACATTTGATGAGGCGCTAGAATCAACCATGCAGTTATGTACATTTATGTTGAGAATTTCGAAAGTTAACAAGAAAGGTGGTACATTTTTTCGTGATGAGACAACATAATTCTGCTGATTTTTTATGGTTGTATTTGAAATAGTCTTATCTAAATTTCCTACAGTTTTCTCTGATATGTCCCTTTTATCCTGATTTTCAGATGATTTTTTTACCGAAGACATCTTTTGCTTTATTTGGGTCATTTTATGCTCAAAGAATCATTCTTTTTATAATTTTATCTATACTTTGGAGCATTTTCTATAGGATAAGAGGGAATTTAAGTAATTCAAAAACTGATATATTTGCCCTTAGTTTTTTAAGATCTTCAACTAAATCATATTCTAAAAATTGGGCAACAGGGTTTTGTTTGGTTTCAATTTGTTTTGGCTGTTTAGATACCATAGTCCTACATGATTTAGGTGGAAGTTTGTTTTGTACTATACTTCGAGTGTTATAAGGATGGATAGTTTCAAAATTTGCTTGACGGATGTTATCTGACAAATGTCCGAAAATGGGAGGAGATGAGTCCTCCTCATCAGGTGTTTCTCTTCACCCATGTCGTCTTGATTTTCAGGAGGTACAGAAACAACATTATCATGTGCTTCTAATATTGCTTGTAAAGCATATTTTAGTCCTTCTAAGTTCAGACCTTCTGTGGTCGGGTTTGGTTGGTTTGGAGGAAAAGGTTTCCTGAAAGGTGGTCTAAAATTTCCTTTACTTGTAGATTCTTCTTCAACAGATCTTTTTAAGTCTACGACCTGATTGGATAATTTCTGGAAATCTTTCTGTAAACTTTCCAAGTTTTAAGTCTCTTGTTGATTTTTACTGTGAGGAGGTCTAGTGAGAATTTCTATTTTCTTTTTAGAAGAGGAATTTGTTTTAGCCTCAACATTTAAATTATCTTTTAAAATCGGAATGTCCTTCTCGATGAGGACCGCCTCCTCAAAGGCTTCTAGTAATGTGTTCTTTTGGACCTTTTAACCCATATAGCTATATTGTTATGTAGGGCTTTAGTATAGTATGCAACAGTCAAGTTTTCCACAGGCATCAAATCTACAGGGATTTTATTTTTTAATGTGAGGAATCTTTGGTTGAAATACTTAACTTTTTCTTCAAGGTTCATTTTCATACTAGAAATCTCCATTACCAGAACTTTTGGAGATTTATCATCTACAATTTTTTCTAGAAAGAAGGTTTCAAACTTATCCCAAGAGATGATGGTTTGGGGTTGTTGCACAAAATACCAGGTTGAGACATTTCTGTCAAAAGTGTAAGGGAATAACCTACACACGAAATCCTTGTGTTCGACGCTTTGGAGCCTAACATCTAACATGAATTTCTTGATATGATCCTCAGTTGATTGCTTGGAATCTGGGTCAAATTTCGATAGCCATTTTTCCGGATGTTTGGGTAATGGGTGTTGGGGTCTAGGTATTGCCACGTCATCTGATTGAGCCAAGGTCTAGAGAGATTATTTTGGTTAGCCATGGGAGTTAGTGGAGATATAGGTTGAGATTGTTCAGATGAAGAACTGCCTTTGTCCAATGATTCCTCTCTTGAAGAGGGTGGAGAATAACCAGGTGGTGATGGTGCGAGACCAGATCCCCCAACACCTAGGATCAGTGCTTTTGAAGGATCAGTGATATTACCACCTAATTTGTTATCAGAGATACCAATGTCAAGAGGTTTTTCTTGCAGATTGGAGAAATCAAGGGGTTGATTTAGCTGTCTACCGGGCTGTCTGATTCGGGACAAATCACTTTCAGTTCTCAAAATCGATTGGTGAACAATTTCTTATACATAAATTCCTTGAGGAATTGGTTTCACTGGCTTGGCAGGAATGTCAGGTGTATTTTATGGAGTAGTAGTTGGGTCAAGTATAATGTTAGGGTATGAGTGACTACGCGTCACGACAGGAGAATGATTATTTGGGGGAGTCCCACAGCCTCCTCGTGCCATTAATGACTTTAAGGCCCTCCTTTTAGTGTCATTTGTTGATGGGAATTTATGACACACCGTCAACGAGAAGGAAAGATCCAAACTGGGGTTGTCTATTTAACCCAATCCGTTTGGAATAATCTACCCTAACGAGTTTTATGGCTTTGTTAGCCAACTAGGATTCTAAAATAATTAAAAGATGTAAACTAACTAAATGTACAATTCTATCAATCGAAAATTTAATACAATTACTTATAAATAGTAGTATTATATACAATAGATATATACAATTACAAGGTTTAAATAAAGCCTCGTGAAAATAATTGTTTTCAACTAATGGATCAAAATAAGATGAAAAATAAATGAAATTGTTTTTGTATTATAAATGACAAAATAATAAACAGTGAGTGAATAAGATTATAAATGATATAATGATAATGGACAAAGCATTTAACGTTAAAATGATGTAATCATTATTCATTCGCAAATCAACAAATAAAATAAAATATAAACTAACTAACCTAACGTTGATCAACAGTACTAAGCTAGATTTGCCTTTCTATGTTTGTATAAGATCCACTTAACCTGTGTCAAGTATAAATCTATGACAAAAGAAAGAATGATACTTCCTGAAACAACTCAATGAAGTCTTTTATATTTCGGAACAAGTCTGTGATAACAAAAAGACAAATAGATTTTATCTCATGTGACTTTAAAATGTCCAATACCTGAAAGTGAAATAAACTCCAACTCTCAGCAAATGATATTACCAACTACCCAACATCATATGTAAACTCAATATGCATATATAGATGATTAGTCACAGATATTAAAAGAACCAAAATATAATTAACCACATAAAGAAAAACATAACATGAAAAATTATATGCAGAACAGTCTTAAGCTAGTTCAATACAAATAAAGTTTCATGTCCAGAAATTATATGAGAAACAATAATAACATTGCACAGTCTACAAAAGGACGAAATCCAAAGAGTAAATTGTATCCCATATAGTTTCAGAATAATAAGTCCATCATATGGTCCAAGAGGAATTGCCCCTTTCCCTGGGCAAGCAGTTCTATTTAAAACAAGTTCCTAGTTTGTTCCTCATATCATGCAAGATAGAGATAGATCTACTTTAAAAAGCATTTACTAAAACAAAATAACCATAAAGATAAGTCTTTTGAAATCATTAATCCAAAATAGTTACATCATTAAAACATTGTTTTTCAAAAATGAAATTTACAAGTCCATTATATTCCCAACTTTTGACTCATTCTATTAATCGTTGCACATTGACCTGTTGTTCACCTAAGACAAAGAAAAATGAAATCTAAATTAGACAACAATTAAATAAATAAATTTAAAATAAAATCTACAGATAAAAACAAAATAGAAAGGAATTCATTTATTATCCAAACAAAATCCAATCGTGAATTACAAGAAAAGTATTTGCCAATTAGAAATTTGAAAGGGAAACATCAAACAAATCTGAATTTACAATAGCATTGAAACGGGTGGAGTATTTTATAATCACATCTCCCAATCTCTTGAAATGTTTGTTGGCTCTGATCGAATTCGATTGGATGCAATCTCTGAGATCGTCATTTTCCTTTTCCAGAACTAAGTTCTGAGTCATTACTTGATTCAATTGAGCCTGTAGGTAAGGGATGTCTCGATAGTATCTTTGGATCCAGTCAAAACAACTTTCACAATACATCGGTTCTAGATTTGGAAATGGACGAGTTTGATCTGTAGTAAGAGGTTTACCCCGTTCCATAATCCTTTTGAGGTCATACTGAATACCCAAGAAACCTTCTTGTTCCTTTAAAAAATGAGGTAAATTAGACACGAAATCATATTGGAGTGAATCATCACTAGTATCATCAACAGAGATCGAGTCTTCAACACAATGAAGAGGATAGGATTTTTCGTGGTTGTGATGATGATTCCTGACCATTCTGGAAAGGAGTTCGTTGTTCCTTTTGTTCTTGAAATCAATATCTGGAACCCTCTATGTTTTATGTTTTCCCTGCTTCTTGGTTTTAATTTCATTTATATCAACCACATCTTTCCCAGGATTAGGAGTAACATAGACCTTTCCCTTCAAATTATCCAACACATCCTCTAAATATTTTTTAGGAATGAATTTGTGCCTCTGGTTGATTTATGCAAATCAACGGGGGCTTCAATAAATGACACAGGGTCTTCTTGCAATTTGACATGAAGGTCTCGCAGAGAATGAGTGGATGGGAAAGGGCTAGTGGGCTCATCAAAAAACAAGGGTGAGTCGCTTACTGTCTCAAGTGTGAGTGGAACAAAACCATTCCTATCCATGAAATTTCGCCAATTATCTCCAACCTTTAACAATTGGGAAATGTCTAAGATTCGAATCAATCCATGATGAAAGAGACTGGACTATGCATTAGGGTTTTTCCTCTAGTAAAATCTAGCCATCTTTTGAAGGATTTTAAGGAGGTAAAACAACATGGTTAAACCAAACCCTAAGAAAACCATTAACAGACGAATATGAAACAGGAATACTAATCCATATCATCCCTCATGGGTGACAAATTGCTTCATAATTAATAGTAAACCATGCCATCGAGGTTTGAACAAATTTATGGGTGTACCTTTGACATTGTAGCATGAATTATTAGAAATCATTAACAGGTGCCAAGGGATACCTTCGAATTTGATATTCTTGAACCAACGATCTCCTTCTCGGGATAGGCCTGTGGCTTTTGCAATTGATTCCTCACTCAATTGCAACTATAAATCGCTTATTTTGGCCCTAGTACCATCGAAGGTCTGGGCGAAAGCTTGAGAGACTTCAAGGTTAAATCCCTCAAATGACTATATGAACTTAACCCATTCAAATACTGCGAGATCATCCACAGTGTCATCGTGGGAGAGCAAGTCCTGTGAGCCATTCGGCTCTATCCTTAACACAGGGGACATGGACTTGGTCACGATATACCACCAGGTGTGTCAAAGAGGGTTCTATGTTTGAAACCACCCAATATGAATGATAAGTTCTACATTTTCGGAGGTGGGCTGATAAATAAGGTTTTGGGAGAAGGTCACCATAACCACCACTCATTTTGTTGATTGAATATTGAACCAGAGGACACACGTAATCGAAAACCACCTCCTCTATTGAGAACCTAACCCCAAAAAATGAAGCACCGTGAATGATGTAATGAATGCGAGCTCAAGCCAGCAGGACAAGGGTGTAATTGTTTCAAAGCATGGCTAAAAGTCATGTACAACAGTGATTAGACCGTGATATGACAATAGGGGATGGCATTCAAATTTTAAAATTAAATCAAAGTTTAGTTTCAAACAACAATCGTGGATGTGGTAGATGACAATCAAAACCCCAAATGAAAAAATGATTAAGGCATAACCCAAAGGTGATCAACTCATATGCTAATGGTAATTCACAAAACGATATTCTCAATACCCTTTAAGGTTCTTAAGATCATTCGGTGTTTTTTAAAGACTCATCCAATTTCATAAGGAGAAGTTTTAGAATTTGTATGATGTGTTTAGACCAAGCTTGTTTCAATTTAATGCTTGAACAGTCATGAAATTGAACAAGAATAAGCAAGATATTTATTGAAAGAAATAAACTCAAAAACACAAAACAACCAATCAAGCGATTTTTTCAAAGAGGCAACTATTAAAAATTTTATTTCATCAAAACTATGTTTTAAATATCGATGAAAATGACACGAATATCTGGATGCCAACAAAATGCCACTGAAAATAATTTAATATACACTTTATAAATATAAATTTCATCACCTTGTTGAATCATTGGAGAGAAATGATCATATCTTGGGAAAATAAAATCCTTCTTCGGCGAAATGAAAGGAATTTCTAGCTGGAAATGATGCTCTAGATATAATGGCATAGTTCACTTGGCCATAAATTCTTGGTAACTAATGAAAACAAAAAACATGTGTTGCATTAATAACATAGGATCAAGATTTGAGTAACCAATGGTAGTATATCTTCATCAAAGCTCTTGTACATTGTTAAAAAAAGGAGGGTATATCCACATAGGTAAAACAAGTTGAGATAAACATTGACACATAGATCAAGTATTAATACACTAGTTTTTACATGGTTAAAAGTTTCAAAGAGGGGAACAAACTGTGAAGCCTGTGAAACAACCACTTTAGGCAATTGATTAATGCAAAAATAGTTTACATGAATATATATTAGTTCAAAATGACCAACAAATGATCCTCTATTCTCTTTAAATAGAGACCATGGACCAATTGGTGTTAAGTCACAGATCAAGTGCCATTAATATTGAGGAGATGTTTGAACTGGAAGATCACTTATGTGTAGGACGTGATCATGACATTTAAATTAGTAAAATACAAAAGCACACTGAAATCACACTTTAACCTAACATTACATTAGACCAAGTTGACCTTAAATAATTCCAAGTGTTGAAATATCCTAACATCCCCCTTTAATAACAACTTGGGGTATGATTAAAGGATTTACAAATTGACAAAAGGAAGAGGAAGAAGGCATTAAATCCTATTAGTGCAAGCGATCCATGAAACCAAAGTGACCCTTCATTCAATAGTTTCATCATGTTCTTGGAGTCTCTTGATTGGAAGCTCTTAGAATTAAGTCCTTTGAGATTCACCTCATGACCATCTTGGAGGAAATAAAAGAATTTTTCTTGGTGGTTAGTGGAAAAGGTGCTAATATAAATAATTCATTGAATACCCAAAACACCACATATACCCCTAACATTTGTAACATAAAATCAGCCTTATGGAAATTGTCTTCCATAGAAAGTTCTACCTTGTGCACCACACCCTCACACTAAATATGTTTATGTCATATTATGCTAATGGGGAAGCATTTACAATTATCTAGATGAAGGCCCAAATGCTTAACCTATTTCTTATCAAGAATTTTTATTGTACTTCCAAGGTCGACCATCACAAAAAACCCTATGTTGTTAAATATGGGCATAAAAGTTGAAGGTATCAAGTCAACCCAACCCAATTATTGTTATAAGAGAGATTGATGGTTCCCGTGTTTCTAAGAGTGGATGGGTTTGACCTTGCAAAATTGAATCATTATTAGGTTCTTCAAGAAGAGAACCCTCAATGAGTTCATATTTTGTGTCAGATTGGTGTAGGCATTTGGCCATAAAAAATTGTTGGGTATTACAAACATGACCCTTAAACCAGGGTTTAGAGTATTTATGACAGATTTGAGGTGGGAGGGTCAAGGTTTTGGTTGGGATGATAGGTTATGGGTTTAACATAGGGAGACTCAAACTTACTCTCTTTTTTGTCCCTTTTATCATATGTATAACCCGTTCCTATAACCAAGTATTAATGGCTTAATAGCCTCAATATGACTTGAAACTTTTCTAGCTATAATAATAACTTTTTTGTAAGTAAGATGGTTCAAACATTTTTACCTCAATTTGGAACACTAATTGCATATTAGAGATATAAATGTCTTGCATATGAACTCAATATAGATTGGCCTTGGACTCCATAATTTGGAATTTTGTGTAAATTATTCAATATGCATGTCCTACTGGAAAAAATCCATGCTCTAAAATTCATAAATCTTGTCCCAATTGAAATCCACTCTTTGGGTTAATGCATCTACAAAATCATTGAAATCCCCTCTAGGATTTTTAGCATTCCATATTTTCCCCAAGTATGGTCTACCACATCCAAATGTTGGAGCACCACATTCAACTTGTATTCTCAGTCATAGATATTTTATACATTGAACATGAGCTTAATTTGGTATGCACTTTGATTTCATTGCCAAAGTTGTAGTGTGGTATCTTCCTTTGGAGGATGAGTTGCATTATGAATTTTTAGGTTTTACATTTCCCTTTCCCTCGGTTAACCACCTTATTTAATTTACAAACTTTATGAGAGCTTCATATAGATCTTCCTTGGTCACATAACCTTGGGATTTAGTCCTCAACATTCCCCTCCCACCCTCCCTTTTTGTTTATAAAAAAAAAAAATAGAATGAAACACAACATGCGAGAAATGTAACTAAGCTCTAAGACCAACTTGTAGCAACCCTATAATGAAATGTAGTGATGACTGCAACATAAATGAAAAAGATGAAAAATAATAACATAAAATAAGCAAGAAATATTAGGGGAATTTACACACCCATGATTGGATATCACTTGTTAATTTGAGTAATGGAGGAAAAAATCTCTAAGAAACACCAAAAATCGGTTGATTTGTATTTGATAAAATGATAGAGATACATACAATAGGGGAAATCCCCTATTTACATCCATCGAGAGGAGAAAACCCCAATAAATCCCTGACTAAAGGCTCAAGTCACTAAATAATTCATTAGGCGCTTATTATACTAAAGTGACATTTTTACAAATGTAACATTATTACAAAATCATGAACTTATAAGCAAATTGGCTCATGTATATAAAACCTAATCCCTAATATGGATGTTGTCATTAGGTACACAACACTATTTGTTCACAAGTGTGTTATATCATAATGGAACTAGACAACTTAGTTTGTTAAAATCCTCTCGTAACTTCACCTTTTCTATTTCTAGCTATGCTAAGTCCTCTTTAAACTATCCCAAGATTCTTGACAAATCCGTGACAATCTCACTTCCTTCAACTTGTAGTCACTCAGTAGTTGTTTCTTAACCCATTATGTTTATTTGATTCTAGACAAATGTGGTATGTATTTTACTAATACTCTTGGTAGAAGGTCTCATCATTCTCTCTACCTTCCTCTATATGGGCTCCATTTTAAAGATAAAAGTCATCAAGTTGTTTAGATAAGTTTCCTAGGCCCATGCATACATAAAGACTTGTTGCCTATAATTTACCATTCACACGATAACCTCTTCGATACTTACCAATGTAAAATTAATCATTAGATCTCTAGCATAGTAATCATCCTCGCTGTGCAAAGGTGGAGTAGTAGGAGCTCAAGTAGATTCAACTTAATTTGACATTGGGAATACACATTCAATTCTTATTTTCCTGTTAGCTAGTTGTAGAGTGTTGTGACCTTATGTCCTAAATTGAATTTTCCACGGTGAGTTCATTCACTTTGCTTTATACTCTTTTTATTTATTTGATCACATCCTTGGATCCAAAACAATTTATATCAATCAAGTGCATTTCAAAATTTACTACTTTCACCCTACCCTTTCCTTTTATAAACCTCCCTCTAGGCTTATCTGTAGTTATTGTCTATTCCTCACTGTCATATCGGAAATCATGGATGGACCACACTTATTACTTAGTAGTTTGGGATTTGTTATCACATAGAATGTAGGTTGGGAAAAGCCCAACCCAAACCACAAAGGTGTGACAACTATGGGAGTATTTACCCACTGTCACCTTACATAAACACTCCCCTCACTTTAGTGATGATGAAAAACACCACAAGGGGAGAATCTCCTGTGACCCTAGGGGGATTGAGACAGAAAGCGATAAGATATGATATATGTCACTATAGGCCAAGGTCAAATGTAGAAATGAATCTTTGGAAAGAGTCTTGTGAGAGGGTAATTGGTTGTCAAAGATGATGTGCCTACAAAATAGTGTTAGCCCTACCCGGAACAAGACAATAGATGATAATAGAAGCTTCAAATCAATGGGGATATAACAAGTACAATATTGTTGTCCCAAATTGAAATAATATATATATATATATATATATATATATATCAGCAATGAATGATAATAGTAGCTGCAAATTTAACCATCCAAAATCAAGTACAAGATATTGGAAAAAAAGCTAGCAAATCTTAATTAAACTTTCAATGCTTACAACAAGATTCTTATGGTGATTAGGGAATTGTTACATACTGTTATAAGAAACTTATGCACAAACTAATGGTTGTAGCAATCAATTGCTACAACAACAAATTCTAGCCACCAAAATTGACAAGCAATCCACCCAAAGATAGCCAACAACTAGTAGATTAATAATGACAGCTTGCAAGTAGATTTTAGCGGTAGAATAATGGGTAAAACAAGAGTTAAAGATGATTTTGATGCAGCCCTAAGGGTGTAGAATTAATTTATAACAACAAGGAGAATTACTTGGCCAATCAAGATGCCCCTAGGGCACAAGAAATCCTATAACATGTAGAAATAGATCCAACTTAAACAATTGTAATATCTCAAAATTTCACACATACTAATGCAAGAATATTATATCTCCCATGCAATTTATCAATTGGGTTAATGGAGTATCTTGTAACATAAAAATCAGCCTTATGGAAATAGTCTTCCATAGAAAGTTCTACCTTGTGCACCACACCTTCACACTAAATATGTTTATGGCATATTATGCTAATGGGGAAGCATTTACAATTATCTAGATGAAGGCCCAAATGCTTAACCCGTTTCTTATCAAGAATGTTTATTATACTTCCAAGGTCGACCATCACAAAAAACCCTATGTTGTTAAATATGGGCATAAAAGTTGAAGGTATCAAGTCAACCCAACCCAATCATTGTTATAAGAGAGATTGAGGGTTCACATGTTTATAAGAGTGGATGGGGTTAATGGAGTATCTTGTAGCTAAGCCTTTTTACTCCCTAGAGAAAACAAAACATAGCAAGGTAAATCTACAAGGGTGTAATCCCTTTTACTCCTTGTAGCAACCTTTGAAAAATAGATTTTCAAACACAACAATGATAGATATTTGTGGAGGGTGTATTCCCTTATACTCCTCCAAGTATTTAGACTAAATTAACCTTGAAACAAGAAGAAACAACAACAGTATGCAGAAAATTCCTTACCAATTTCAAGAGACAGCATGCAAAACCCTTCTTTACCAAAAATATCCCACCATAATAGAAAAGAGGCAAGCATCAAGAGATAACGCCTAGCTTCTTCCTCCAAAAGACAAGAAAAATCATCCACAATGCACCAAGAGAGATAGATAGAAAAAATTGCCCAAGTACTACGAAAATTTCAGCCAAGAATATATGTAATTCTCAAGCACATGATGATAAAATGACAATGAGGTGACCTCTATTTATGTGAGGTCACCTAAAACCAATTTGTCCACTTTTTAAAATGTCAACAACAAATTAGGGAGGTTGTCCTCCTCTATTTTCTCTTTTACAACCTAAAATTAGAAAATACATAAAGAAATTCCCCTTTTAGGGGTGATGTCATGCCCTAAAGGGTGACGCTAGGCCTCCAAGAGAGACGTTAGGCCTATTGATGAAGATCGTTGGGCCTCCAAAGGCCATGTTCTGCCATCAAGTGCTCTAGTGCATGCAAATTTTCTCTCTCTCCATCAAACCATGTCACATCACCATAAACCATGAGAACCCCATAAAAAACCTTAGATTCCATGTGACATCTAGGGCATAGAAGATGACGTCTGCAACCTACGGGCCTCCAAACATCATCTCCTTAGTTATCCCTAGAAATGGGGGGATAACAGGATTCATTTCAGAAAATTTTGTCTCTTAATCACAGTATCTTTAATCTACTTCTTGAGCTCCTAACCCTCTTCTTCTATATCTTGTTTTCTAGGTATAATTAAATGCATGCATCAATATGGTTGATCTCTTTAGTATTGGAGGGATTGGTTTCCTCAACCAATGAATCATTAACTTCCTCTTCTTCTCCATCAAATTTAATGAGGGCAAGATGCATATGGTCAAGTCATTTTATCTTTACTCTTAAGAACTTTAGTCTTTTTGGGAGTTCTGATATCTTGCTCATGTTATCCTTTATTTTTCTAGGTTTCCCAAAATCATCCTCTCCATCTCCTTATCCTTCCTTGCATTCAAATTTCTTTTACATTTAGGGGTAGGCCCAAACTTTCCCTCCATTTTTTTTCCTTGGTTTCTATTACTTATGTTTTGTTTATAGTTCTTGGTATTACACCAAGGGGAGGGAGGAATTCCACTCGCCATCTCTTGCATGATGGGAGATGAGGAATATTCCATAGCTAAGGAAATGATTCATCAAATAAACGGAAGTGAGTGAGTGTTGTATGGCCTTATTTCCTATAGTTTTGGACCTAAAGGATTCACCTCATTCAACTATATTTTCTTTAGAAATAAATACTCTAGATCCTACTTATCCCTCTCTCCTAGATGCTAGGTTGGAGTCTACCTCATTAGGATAAGGGTTGTTTGAGGAGTCATCCCTTCTTACTGTTCTTTCTAATGAAATATTTATAGGGTTTGTAATATCCTAGTTTGACCCTCTTGAATATTGTGATTATTTTATTTATGCAGTTAATAAAAAATGACTAAGTCTAGCTGAGCTTGAGCACCTATATGGGATATGATACCACAAGAGGGGAAATGTGAGCGGGTCTAAGGGGGGGTTGTTCCTAAAAAAATATACCTTACGTTATCTTGAGCCTTCACCCATATCATAATTTGAGTTGTAAAGTTAAAAAAGGTTAAAAGGAGTGGGGGAAACAAATTCTTCAATCTAAACCACCATTTCCTAAAATCTAACAAGTTGTATCCCCTACATTCTTGGAACTAGAAAAGATGTTGAATTTGAATTATCTTACCATCTTGTATGGATGAGAAATTAGAATGGAAAGGGAGATATTGTTGGAAGAGGGGAGAGAAGAGAGTTTTTGTGGGTTAAACAACAACGAAAAAAAAGATATCCAAATCCATATAGAATAGACTAGCCATGAAAGAAAGCTTGTAGACTTCGAAAGGTGTCAAGAAAGCAAGAGGATTGCACACGTAGAATAGCACTAAAAGGAGAATTTCCTAAGGTAGTATGCAGTAGAGAAGGAGGTATTCCTTGTGTTGTGTGGGGTAGATAATGTGAGTTTCGGAGAGTTGCTCTATCCTCAAAAAGCTCAGCAATAAAAATCACTTGGTTTGAACCTATTGAGTTTGAAGTTCAAAGTTTATATTTATCATACTTCACCTTGATGGTATCATATCCCTGCTAGGGGGTGATGTCCACAACAAACTACCTACGGTTGGGCAGAAGTTGCTAACTCAGTCGGTTGTCAACATATAAGTTTATCTTCGCTTCTGTCAATTCCTTTTGAAATTTGTATGGCTGTATGAAATTTGTATGGTCTACGATCTATGTTTATTCATAAAAAAAAATGGACAACATCCTCAAAGTTATTATGATGGTTTAGGTTAGAATTGCCTCAGTGGTTGTAAATAATCTATATGGTGATCCCTCAAGCTGAGTTACTCTCAGCAATTTAAATAGAAATTGCCTTATTTATTATCAAAATTGTATACTAACATTGCACAAGAATTATGGGGCTTCAAAGATTCGCTGCTCTCATCACAGAAGGCTTATGTTGGTGTTCTCTTCTGATTTCTTAGAGAGTTTGAAAGAAAGGATTTCAAATATGTGCTTCTCACGTTGTTCTTGATGTTGAATTATAAACTGTGCGTCCATGCAATGGCTCTGTGTCATTGACTATGTCCTATATTGATACTGTTGGTAATAATGTGAATAAAACAGATTAAAAAATTTGGGAGTTGGATGATAGTGCAATGATTATTGAAAGTGTAAGGACATGTAACAGCGGTTGGCTCGAGGAAGGGGATTGCGATAACCTTCTTGAGAACTATATAGATCATTTCTCGGCATTCCAGAGGCAAGCCCTCACCACGTAATGATGGTCACTAGCCTGTGTTTATAATCCGAGCTGGTGAATGCGGTGTTGAAGGTTTTTACGTATAATCTACCACTTGAATTTCATTTTGGTATGTTAGATTGGAAGCCAGAAAGGATTGTATTGTTGACAAATATCATTGAAATCCCTTGATATCTCAGAGGACTCAATTTGTAACTTAGTTCAGAATATTGACTTACTGTGGATATTTTGTCTTCGATCATGCCTGGCAGAAGCTCTCCCTACAGTTCTTGTAGAGTTAAAAATTCAAAAAAGGCTGATGTTTTTTTGTGCCTTTTTAATTTTTTTCTTCATTGAGTTATAATAGGCATTCAAAAGTTGAGTCTCGTAGGAATAGGAGTATAAATGAACATTTGCAGGAGAAATTGATGCATTTTTTAATGGGTCAGGAGGCACAATTTCATCTAATTTCCTTGGAAAACGCAATTCCTTCATTGACTATCCTGAGTGGATTTAGCATGTATGTTAAGTGATTGTGGCTCCACAGGATGATTAGCTATCTTGCATGGCCAATTTGACAAGTAACTAAATAACCTACCTATTTAATTTTTAAATGTTGCTCAAGGACATGTAGTGTCTTTTTAATTTAGCATGAACTTGAACCATAAACAATGCAACAACACAATAGTTGTAGTAACCAAGATCACAAGAAGAAGAACCAAGCATAAGACACAAGAAGTTATCTTGGGAAAACCCTTCTCAAACAAGGGAAAACCCCAACAACCCTTTACTATATTTCCAAGAGAAGATCATTCACACCATAAACCCTAGAGCACACAAGAGGGTGCTTCTATGACCAAGAAAACTTGCGCATAAGATAAGTGTGCACTTCAACCATACAAGTAGGCGTTGAGAGAATGAGATAATGAATGAGTGAGTGATCCACAATGGGGATATAACTCTCTAATAAATACATGACCTAACTCAACAATAGATGTGTCTATTGGCACAATAGGGACTTGTACAACTCAATAATATAATTATCTTTTACACAATATTAATTACCTTTACATAGAGGGGCCGACTTGTACCCTTCACAATACAAAATAGGGTTTCACAATAGTCTTACTCTTTGATAATATAGCAAGGGGTCTCACACGCATCCTCTAGTGCTCTGCCACTAGGGACAAGTCCACATGTGCTCAACCACAAGGGATGTCACTCTCAACAGATCAACTCAACAAAATCCATATGAGTACGAATTGGAAAGCCATCTCAAGTCAACTCAACTAAGTTCATAGGAGTACGACATGAGACCATCTCAAGTCATCTCAACTCAATCCAAAGCAGCAAGAAAATAGACTAACACAAGTCATTTCAACTCAATCCAGAGGAGTACAAATCACCTAGCACATAGGCGTTCTCACAGATCATCTCAACGCAATCCAGAAGAGTACGATTTGGAGAATGTCTCATGAAGCTACACTCATCAACACTACCTTCCAAACTATTTTGTGTAATGTTCCCCACCTCTTGATGAAGAGGTTTGGAGAGACTCTATAGTCTAACCATCCCCACTAGACTATAGTCTCATGCATCATGGGGACAAAGTCAACCAGAAGACACTTCCTAAACATAACATTATATTACTGAGTTGACTTTGTATGAAAAAGGGTAACTCAACGAAAGAAAAGAAAAGGTGAGTTAAGTTAAGAGTTAACCCTAGGGGTTAATTAACTTGACATATGAATAGACTGGAGCTAGAAAAGAAAGGGCAGGGCGCACTTCTAAAGCATTCTAGATTATTATCATATCTTGCATTGGAGCTCTTGAGCATAAGCAATTTTGAGGGTTTTGAGTCTAAAACCCTAGAGATCAACTCGATGGTGAAATATTCCACCTTCCTTGATCCAAGTTTGGTCCCTGAAGTGAAATAATCCTCCCACGCCAATCTACAGTGTTGCACCAGTCTGATCTAGTGGCAGAGGCAAGCTAGTGCGCAACCTAGGGGGTTTCCAGCTAGGGATGCACACCACATTGAGGAGTTTAGATCGATCTGAAGAAAGGAGGGAGCTTCTTGGCAAAGGAGCATATGAGCTTTCTTCGTATGGTCCCTGGAATCATTTCTAGTCTATTCCGGAGGAGGCTATCCGGGAAGTTTATTTCCTGGAGCTTGGCACAACTTGGAGAAGAGAGGGGCGCATTGCAAGAAGTGGTTTCTTTTACTTAGTGGCCCGGATCTTCATAGATCACCTTGATATTTCACCAGCTTGTTTGTATTGGCTCGATCTATCATTCTGGAGATTTTGGTGGCAGTTGGAGGCTCCTAGAGGGGAGAACGAAATCTAGGTGATTCAATCAACCACGGGGGCGCAAACCAGTTGAGGGTTTTCTCAGTTGGAGGGGAAAAACTACTCCTTTCATCTTGACACTTGGTCAGGGGGATTCTACTAGCCTGATCTACATCCCAGGAAATTTTGGAGGCATTTGGAGCATAGAATGAGGAGGGTCGAAACTTAGGGGTTCATCAACAGCCAAGGCAGTGCGCAACTCAGCCAGTTGGAGGGGTTCTACAGTGTATTGGTCTAGGATCTCACATCTTCAGTCTTCTCTTGCAGTTGTTGGCCTTTGGAGTCTTAGATATACTTCTCAGGTAGCCTTTGGGAGGCTATTATCATTGTATTGATTATTGTTGTATCGGATCGCAACCCATCTTTGATATTATTGGGGTTTTCTTCCAGATCTGTAGATCTCTTGTTCAAGGATCTATCTACTATCTAAATAAAGGTCAGATCTAACATTGTTGGTTCTATACTGGTGTTCTTTATTGTATCTTTTCTTGTTATGTTATATGCTTCAGATCCATTGTTCCATTGTTTAATTAACAGCAAGTAAACCCTAATGCGCAACTCTATGAGTAAACCTACAAACACATAAGCAAACATAACAACAGTGGGTAGTTAGTGTTCTGAGCAAAAACTCTTGGCTTGGGAATATTATAGTGGTATCAAAGTGTTGATACTCCCAACTTTTGGGGATTAATGCATGCAAAATTTCAGTGGGATTTACATGGGCAGACCCGGGAAGCAGACAGTTGAAACAGAGGCAGAGATGGAAGGTTCAGGGGAGGACAGTGAGCCACAGATTCTAGCAGGTTTCGCCAAGGAGTAACAACACTCCATAAATATGACACAAATTACCCTTGTACATCATCTATAGTAAAACCAGGAAATTGTGTGCAGGGGACAAATTGAAATAGCAAATACTTTGGAAAGAGTGAATTCCAGCCACGAGAAACTTGCACAAGTCCTATTACAGATGACTCATGCAGGGAAGGGACCGGAGGTTTATGAAAACATGGAAGCTAGTGGATATCATGGGGGGACTAGACCTCAACAGGAGCATAGCCCTCGTTATCACACTGAGGGACAGAGTTATGGAGGAGGATAACCTCAGGGGCCAACACACAGTAGAACCACCCCTAGACCCTATCTACCTACATTCTTGGATAATCAACCACATCGCAACTATGAGGATGAGATTGAGGATAATTGTGAGCAGTATGCCAGGGAGTATCATGCCTTGAGTGCGAGGTTCTAGAGGCAAGTCGTGCTGGATTAGTATTGTGGAATCAAGTTTTGGGGTAAGCCTAAATAATATCAAAGGCCCAACTATGAATTGGAACATAGGGCGGGAAAGATGGAGATTCGTTATTTTGATGGATCTTCTAAGGTGACTGCGTAAGCATGGGTGCAGAAACTTGATACCTACCTACATCTTAACCCCATGAGGGAGATGGATGCCATCAATATTTCCACCATGTACTTGGAGGGAAAGTCTCATGATTGGCGGTACCATGGGTTGACCACACTGGGTCACAATCAGATCACATCCTATACAGAGTTTACACAGAGGCTCATTAACAGGTTTGACCAGGGGGACCCGGAGCTACCTTTTAGAGAACTCACACAGCTCAAACAGATAGGATCACCAGAGATTTACTTAGAATATTTTCATGGGATAGTAGTTATGGTACAGGATTTGTCTCAATCGAGACTTATGATGCTCTTCACAGAAGGGTTGATGGAACCCTTAAGGGGTTGGGTCAAGAATTTTAAGCCTACCAACTTGCATGATGCAATTTGGAAGACCAGGGACTTAGGGTCAGCAGCAAAGGCAAGATTCACCCCTAGAACTCCTCTAAACCAAGGGGTAGAGACCAAATACCTCTTATGAACCAATGAGGGAGAGACCCAAGGGGGTTTGACCGAGGAAGGGGTAGGATGGATGAGCCCACTAGGAGGGAATTGAGGAGGAAGCAGTTGTGATTCACCTGCAAAGAACCATGGGATCCAACACACAAATGCATGGGTAAGGGGAAATCCCACTACATTGAGGTGATCTCAAATGATGAGGAGGAGGAATATTTCAGCCATCTACTGAACATAGAGGTAGAGGCCACAGGACATGCATAAGAGGAGGATGCAATTCATGGCCTTACAACAGATGAAAAGGTAACACTTGCATCCATCAGCGGGGTACCTAAATTCAACACTTTCAGGATGAGAGGGGTGCTACAAGGGCATAAGGTCTCAGTTCTCATTGATGGGGGTGCCTCACACAACTTCATTGATTCAGCCCTACTGCAAAGAAGGCACATACCGACAGTTGAGTTTGAGAGATTTTGTGTGGAGGTAGTAGGGGGGTGCACCATGTCTTATGATAGATACATTCCGGGAATGAAACTTACATTGGGAAGGCATGATTTGGCACATGATTTCTATGTAATGGGACCTTCCAGACACCAACATCATCCTTGGAGTATAGTGGCTTGGTACATTGGGGCCAATCACCACAAATTACAAAACCATGGAAATGTCCTTCACAGCAGAAAATGGGAAAAATGTGGTTCTCAGGGGTATGACAGGCAACACACCAAGAGTGGTGACACCAAAACGCATGGAGGCCATCTTCAGGAGGGAAGACATTGTTTATGCAGTAGAGTGTATAATATCAATCAGGTTATACAAGAAGGGGGGAACTCACTACGCACCAGAGACCCAGAAAATAATTGACAGACACAGCAAGGTCTTTGAGCCTATACCACCAGGGGCACCACAAGATAGGGGGTTTGAGCACATCATAGAGTTGGAGGAGGGTGTGAAACCTGTCATCACCACTCCCTATAGGCACCCTAAGAAATATAAAGATGAAATTGAAAAGGCCATTAAAGAATTGTTAGACATGGGCCACATCAGGCCAAGTTCCAGTCCCTTTGCATCTTCAATAGTATTGGTGAAAAAGAAAGATGGGACAATGAACATGTGTATTGACTACAAGGCTCTAAATAAGAAGACAATAAAAAATAGATACCCTATCCCAAGGATTGATGAGCTATTGGATGATCTCCATTGGGCGATGTACTTCACAAATATTGACTTGCGCTCCGACTATCATCAGATAAAAATGAGGGAGAAAGATATCTCCAAGACTGCTTTTCGATGTCACTATGGACACTATGAGTTTCTGGTCATGCATTTTGGATTGACTAATGCACCATCCACCTTCCAGTCTTGCATGAATCATTTGTTCAACAAGAAACTGAGGAAGTTCCTATTGGTCTTCTTTGATGATTTATTGATCTATAGCAAAACTTGGGAGGAGCACCTTCAGCATGTGGAGCAAATTTTGGCTATCATGGAAGATAAATCCTTATATGCTAAGGAATCCAAATGTAAATTTGGAATGACAGAGGTCCTTTATCTAGGACACATTATTGGAGTGAAAGGGGTACAGGTACACCAAGAAAAAATACAAGCTATACTTGACTGGCCCACACCTAGGACACTCGCAGAGTTGAAGGGGTTTTTGGGCATCTGTTGCTATTACAGGAGGTTTGTCAAAGGTTTCTCTCAACTTTGTGCTCCTCTGACCAATTTGACCAAGAAAGGGGAATTCAAATGGATCCCAGAAGAATAGTCAACCTTTGAAAAAATGAAGAAAGTGATGAGTACATGTCCAGTATAGGCCCTACCAGATTTCGCTCAACCTTTCACAGTAGAGTGTGATGCCTCGGGGGAAGGCATTGGGGAAATGCTTATGCAGAATAGGCATCCTATTGTCTATGAAATCCGAAAATTGAGAGGTCCTAAGCTCCTCTACACCATCTATGAAAAATAAATGTTAGTCATCATGCATGCATTGGCTAAGTTCAAGCAGTATTTGGTTGGGGAAAAAATCGTCGTGAGGACAGATCACAATAGCCTCAAGTACTTCCTAGATCAGAAGGACTTGAATGAGAGGAAACAAAAGTGGTTGAGAAAAATACAAGCTTCTGTGACATAGAATTTATCAAAGGAAAGAATAATGTGGTAGCAAATGCCTTATCCAGAAGACCATCAGTTTATGCCATGATCAATATCTCATTGGATTGGAGGGCCCACCTTTTGGTGGAATATTCAAAAAAGAAATTTGCATGCGAAGTGATGGATGGACAAGTACAATATGACAATTTCATAATCATGGATGATATGATATACTACAAGGGTCAAAAGAATTTTGACCCCCAAATCAACCTTTAAGGCCAAGGTGCTACAAGCATGCCATGATTCACCAGTAGCAGAGCATCAAGGGTTCGTCAAGACATACAGGCAGGTTCGGGAGAGGTTTGCTTGGAAGGGTTTGAAAGAATATGTGATGTGCCACATCAAGGAGTGCAGCACTTGTTAGGCCAACAAGGATGAACACACTCACCCAGAAGGATTACTACAACCACTTCCCATTCCGGAGCACAAATGGGAAAGCATCTCTATGGATTTCATCACAAGGTTTCCCAAGGCTCAGGGAAAAGATTGCATTTTCGTGGTAGTGGAAAGGTTGACTAAGTTTGCGCACTTTTTTGCCATTTCCACAGACTACAGTGCAGCACAGGCTGCAGACCTTTTCTTCCAGGATGTTTTCAGATTTCATGGTTTGCCCAAAACCATAGTGAGTGATAGGGACAATAGGTTTATGAGCACATTTTGATAGGAGATCTTCAGGTTGGTGGGTACGGCCCTAACACCTAGTACTAGTTATCACCCTCAGACGGATGGCCAGACAGAGATAGTCACCAATGGGTTGAAGGCTACCTCAGGAATTATGTGGCAGGGAAGAAAAAGGCATGCATTAAATGGCTTCACTTGGGGGAATGCTGCTACAACACCACCCATCATATGTCCATTGGTATGCCACCCTTTAGGGCCTTATACAACTATGATCCCCTCTCATTTGTGGAGATTGCCTTTGGAGACAACATGGCTCCCATGGTTCAGGACTGGATCCAGTTGAGTCGGGACATACTCAGGGAACTAAAGGACCACCTACAAAGGGAACAGAATCAATAGAAGGTACATGCAGACAAGCATAGGGTTGAGCGCACATTTGAATTCGGCGACTTGGTTTATTTGAGGCTTCAACCGTACATGCAGGCATCCTTTAAGAGAAGTGGCGCAGAGAAGCTCCAACCTTTTTTTTTTGGTCCATACAGAATCAACATGAGGGTAGGGGTCGTGGCATATTTTAATATACCAGATATAAAAAGTATGCAGAACAGAAACAAAATGCTAGAAATGGCAGAATAATCACCACAATAACACTGGAATGATATAAGAATAACAACAAAAATAGCACTTTGATTCTGAGAGCAATGTTCACGGGTCTCTTCGAGGGGGAAACCTCCAGTCGAGCAAAGCTCTATTACAATAATCTCCAAGCTAGGGTTCTCATACCCTCGACTCCTATTTATACTAAATATGTCTATCAAAAGAAGCATCTAGAGAAAGATCCTTCTATAAGCGGAAGCTTCTATTAGGTCTTCTTACATTCGACTTATTATATTTTATTTCAAGGCCTTATTAATATTGACCTTTATTACATCCAAATATATCATTCTACCTATGTGCGGGTTAGGACCCTAACATGTCCTCCCCCTTAAAAACAACCTTGTCCTCAAGGCTTGAGATGTGGAAATTGCTGCAGAATGGTAGCTGGTTCCCAAGTGGCATCTGTTGGAGTTGTATATTTCCACTGGATTAGCACTTCCTTGATGGTTCTCTGACACAGGCGATGCTCACTCTAGTCCAAAATGGCTTGTGGCTGTAGCCAAATGGATCCTTCTTCGACTAACTTGAGAAGGTTGGTTTGAATTTGGCACTTAGTACCGATCACCTTATTTAAGCAAGAAACATGAAAAGCAGGATGTAGCTTCGAATGACTAGGAAAAGCGAACTAATAGGCCACATGTCCCACATGCTTGAGAACTGTATAAGGACCATAAAATTTGGGTGCTAGCTTTTGACAATGCTCGGCCTTGAGGGAATTATTCTAGTAAGGTTGCAGGTGAAGAAACACTTGATCCCCTTCTTCAAATTGATGTTCAGAGCGACCTTGATCTGCTTGTTGCTTCATGTGATTTTGTGCCATGACCAAATTCTCTTTGAGGGTACTGAGAATGGCCTCTCGAATTGTAAGTGTTTGGTCAGCCACCTTGACCTTCGAGACACCAAGTAAGTATGAGAGAACTGAAGGTGGCTTCTGTCCATATACGACTTCAAAAGGAGTCATGCGTGTAGTTGTATGGTATGAAGTGTTGTACCACCATTCAGCTAGGGGTAACCATTGAGCCCACTGATTTTGCTTTTCTGAGGCAAAACACCTCAAATATGTTTCCAAACACTTGTTGACAACTTGTGTTTGACCATCAGTCTGGGGATGATAAGTTGTACTGAGATGCAATTGGGTGCCTTGTAGCTTGAACAGTTCTTGCCAAAAATTGCTTGTGAAAGTTGGGTCGCGATCAGAAACAATAGAGTGTGGAATGCCATGAAGCTTGAAGACCTGATCCATGAAAATTTGAGCCACCGTGGATGTTGTAAACAGGTGTTGAAGAGTGCAGAAATGAGCATACTTGGAAAGGCGATCAATAACCACCATTATCACTGATTTATTTCCCGATTTGGGTAAGCCTGTAATAAAATCCATAGAGATGTCCTTCCAAATAGCAGGTGGAATCGGGAGCGGTTGTAGTGTGCCCGGAGATTTGACTGTTTCTTCCATGTTGCGTTGACACACATCACATTCGGTGACAAAATTACAAATGTCTTGTTTCATACCATCCCAGAAAAAAGAACGTTTGACCATGTCATAGGTTTTGGTGAACCCGAAGTGCCCTGTTGTCGGTGTAGCATGAAGCTCAGAAAGTACCGTGGATTTAAGCTTTGATTGTTTACTTAAATACAGACGACCTTTGTATCAAAGCTCATCATGGAGCCAAGAGTACCTTGGGAGAGTTGGAGCATTGGACTGCAATTGTTGGATCAGCTGCGGACTTTTGGGATCTTGTAGCCATTCCTGGCGAATGGCTTGGAGCCAATCTGGTACAATGAAGGAAAGAGAAAAAAGGGATCCTTCATCTTCATATTTGCGGGAAAGTGCATCCGCAACCACATTTTCTTTGCCTTTCTTGTAAATTATCTCATAATCATAGCCAAATAGCTTAGTTACCCATTTTTGTTTCTCTGAGGAGGAAATGAGTTGTTCCAAAAAATACTTGAGGCTTTGATGGTCTGTCTTAATTTGGAAGCGTTTCCCCAATAGATAAGGGCGCCACAAAGAAACAGCATGCAAAATAGCCAACATTTCCTTTTCATAGATAGATTTGCCCAGATTTCTTTCAGATAGTTGCTTGCTGGTAAAGGCCAAAGGCCGACCCTCTTGCATAAGGACAGCACCAATTCCTTTCCCTAAAGCATCACATTCCAAGACAAAGGTCTTTGTGAAATCAGGAAGGGCCAGGACTGGGGTGGTGCACATGGTCATCTTCAAGGTTCGAAAAGCTTGAGCAACAACTAGAGTCCAAGTGAAAGAGTTCTTTTTTAGGAGAGCAGTGAGAGGTGCTGCAATCTTTCCATAATTTTTAACAAACTTGCGATAATAACATGTTAAGCCCAGAAATCCATGCAAGCTTTTGAGATTCTTTGGGTGAGGCCAGTCTTGCATAGATTCAATATTTTTACGATCCACCCTGACGCCATCCTTCCCAACCAGATGACCCAAGTACTCTACTTCTGAGGTGCCAAAAGCACATTTAGACCGTTTCAGGAAAAGTTGGTGCTAAGAGAATAGATGGAGAATTTGATCCACATGAGTAAGATGTTATGTCTAGGTCTTGCTATAGATGAGGATATCATCAAAGAAAACTAAGACAAAATGATGGAGAAAAGGATGAAAGACGTGATTCATGAGGATTTGGAAGGTGGAGGGGGCATTACACAAGCCAAAGGGCATGACCAAAAAATCATAGTGGCCCTCATGAGTTCTAAAGGCAGTCTTGGGAATGTCTGCCTCTTTCATATGTATCTAGTGGTAGCTCGAACGAAGATCAAGTTTAGTATAGAATTGGGCGCCACTCAGTTCATCCAAGAGGTCATCAATGACAGGAATGGGAAATTTGTCTTTAATGGTAAGTTTGTTGAGGGCACGAAAATCAGGACACATTTTCCAAGAACCTTCATTCTTCAGGACCATGACCATAGGAGAATAGTAGGGGCTCGTACTAGGGTGGATAACGCCTGCATTAAAGAGTTCCTGGACCATTTTCTCAATTTCATTTTTTGGGGAAAAGAGGTGACGATACGGATGGATATTGGGAGGAAGGCTTCCGGGTACAAGGGGAATGGAATGATCATGAACACCCCGTGAAGGAGGGAGTCCCTGGAGAGTGGAAAAGACCACTTGATGTTTAGAAAGGATGGCTTGGAGGTCTTGCGGCACCAAGGGTGTTTATGTTGCTTGTATGGCATGGAGTTGAGCAATAACACCAGAATGACCCTTTTTGAGCAGCTTTTCCATGTGATGGGAACTAATGATCTCAGGTGAACTGGCGGTGATGCCTTGGAACTTATATTGGTGGCCCTGCTGGTCAAATTGCATGGTTAATGCCTGAAAATCCATGAGAATGGGACCCAAAGTCCTTAGCCAGTCTGCACCCAACACAATGTCACAACCGCCCATATCAATAGCAAACATATGAGATTCCAGGTGGTAGTCACCAATTTGGAGACGCACATTTTCACAACGCCCTCCACATTTCATGGAGCCACCATTGGCAATCATGATTTGGAAATTATTGACGGCATGGATGTAGCAATGAGTTTCTTGGGCAATGTGGCGATGAATGAAATTATGGGTGCTTCCACTATCAACCAGAATGATGACCTTCCGATGCTTGATGTAACCGATTAGCTTTAGGGTTTGGGGAGCAGAGAAGCCAGTGAGAGCATTGAGGGAAATGACCAGTTCTACTTCAGGAGGGTCTGAGGGAGGGGTTATTTCGGGGGTTTCAGGTGACTCAGACACAAGGGGAGTTTCAATATCCTCTTTCGAAATATCCTCGGAGATGGCCATAAACAACTTTTGTTCCTTACACTTGTGGCTCAGGAAATATTTGTCATCACAATTATAACAAAGGCCTTTGAGTTGGTGTTCAGCCATTTCAACCCTGGTCAATTTTTGGATCTTTAGTGGAGCGGAGTGAGTAGTGGTATTTACTAGTTTAGGGTGAGGGATAAAGGAGGGTTTCCAGTTTTGAGAAGATACAACCTATTGTGCTTCTTTATCTCTTTTAGTAGCCTCCACCCAACTCTGAGGCCGAGCCATGAGGTCATGGGCCCGAATCTCATTCTTGAGGCCAATGATAAAAAATTCTCGAAAAAAGGCATCAGACATATTTTTATTAATAAGGCCTTGCAATAAAATAGAATAAGTTGAATGTAAGAAGACCTAATAGAAGCTTCCACTTCTAGAATCAACTTTTTATTTTTTATTTTTAAGTTTTCATTCAGTGTGTAAAGGCCCATTTAGATATAGTTGGCAAAGTCATGTCAACCTAGATGATCCTATGGGTGCCAAATATTTTTGACATGCTTTCCAAAAGGTTGTGACAATTCTTTGCCAAGAATATACATGTCATCTATGTAAGATTTGCTATGTAACTGATCCTTAGATTCAACATAATTGAATACTTTATTAATACTAAATTCATGTGTAATGATAGCAAAGTTATTTTATTCAGTCTGGCTATTAAGGCTCAGTTATGGAATGGCTAGCATCATATGTAAATGGTTAGAGAAGGTAGAGTTATACATGAAGTGATTCATTAATCATTTTATCAATTGCCATTTAATTGCATTGATGAATTCACTTATTCTAAGAGATCAATTCCAATTGATGTTTGATTTATCTTCAAAACTTTAATCGATGCAAACCTTTCTAAACCGTTGTATCTTGGTTGATATGCCCTGTTTTTAGGTGAATTATTTTCATAAAACATCCCAAATTTGTGATGCCTTCTAATAATGTTGATTAGGGTTAGTTTTAAGTGGGTACATTCTCAATTATGAATTTCTATTATACACCCCTAATATGGATTAATTCACCATTTGGTAAATCAAATTTGAAAATATGTTTAGAGTCATGTGGGTCACATGGAGACTATATTTATATTTTAGTCATCCAGGGGTACTGCTTGAGAAGGAGGGTAACATTTTAGTGTTGAGTGTACTTGTTCAACAAATAAAAAAAAATAGAATCGATTTGGGGTAAACTTTGTTTTAAATACCTTTGTATTTGTTGTGGAGGCCAAGTTGACATTGGTCTCTCCCTATAAATTTTTCATCTCATAGAACATAGTTGCAACTGACCCATCTTAAAATCTAGAAAGTTATTGAGTGTATGTTATTACAGTTTTCTATATTGGAAATCTTTGATTGTTATGTTTGTTTTCCCTAGTTACTTTGCATTGGAACTGTGACCTAATAGAGTATTATGTATCCCATATTTACAATGATTATGTTTGTGTGCATGTGTTTACTCATAGGAGGACATTTTAGTTTACTAATACTCTGTTGCATGTCGTCATAGGTATCCTTTGGTTTTGTCAAGGGTATCCTTTTGTTTCATATTTGCAGTTAGGACATACAAAAACTGTTGGAATGTACATGAATAGAGATCAATGTGGAATACTTTTCATTAATATGATACACATATAAATACATGATCTCGACCTTTGGATTCATCTTCCAAGAGGTCTCTTGGACTCACAATGGCATTTTGTATTCACTTGACTTTTCATATTCCTTCTCAAGTGAAGAATACCATAACCCTAATGGATTAGGTTTCCAACATTTCCCCCCTTAATCCGAAGGGGTGTATGTGAGTCCAAGCAGAGAGTTGAAATATGGAAGTGGACAATTGCAAAAAGTCTGAACGTACTCTCTGAATCTGGTGGTTTTGGGATGACCACAAACCAAATGGATAGTAGAAGCTTATGTCTTCTAGTAAATGGAAGTTTAATATGACCACAAACTATTGTCTAGCAGAAGTTGTAAGTCTTCTACTAAATGGAGGTTTAAAATGACCACAAATTGTTGTCTAGCAGGAGTTGATGGAGCATGGCTCTGACTCTAGCTTACTTGTTCTTGCTCAATTGATAGGACTTCGAAACATGAATCTTGACTATCAATCACTAATATTATCCCCCCTGTCAGGTACAAGGTGAGAAGATGGAGGGTGTCAACTTCTACTAAAAATTCACCCATTCACAATGTAATTCAATCTAATTTCAAAAAGTACAAGTAAATTTACAAAAATATTATTTGAAAGTTACTTTGATTATGGAATTGAATTGATCTTCAGGATTGAATGTGTTGTCGATGCTTTGAGTTTGTCACATCGGGTGAATGGTCTTGAAATCCCCCTTGACAACCAGAGGAGGGGGAGGAGAAGTCTTCTTTCCTTCCACGCCTTTCTCAGGGAGCTTGGGCTTCAAGGATGCAACAACTACAACTCATCCAACAACCTAGTCTAGGTCTCTTTGCCCAAGAAAAACAACTATTTGAAATGCCTTCGATTTTGGAGGTAGAATAGTGTCCTTGTATCTACTTCTAAGATCAAATGGTAAAAACATATCCAAAAAACCCACATCATTGTGTCCACATGACTTGAACCGGATTTTGTACCTAAGTCGAGGTTCTTGTTCATGTGAGCCTATGTTATCTTGTGTTCAACATTTAACCTATCATGAACAAGTTAGGGCTTGAAAGTTATAGACTGGAACTGTTCAACCTATCTACATTAACGAAGATACATGATGATATATGGTCTGAAGTTAGAACTTTGGAACACCAAATTCACCAATTATTATGCTCATCTACTTGAACCAATTTTTTTGTTCCATCGTTTCCACAGGGAATGAATACTGCAGTCTTCAAACAATTTTGAACAAAATATGTTGCAATACAATAACTATGCAGAGGTAAGTATGGACAAAAGGTACTGGAGTTGTAGATGAGCATGAAGGAGCAAAAACTCAAATTAGTTTTTCTCCCAGCGAGCTCAAGGAAGAACTACACAATGTCGAGAAGAAAGAAGTTGTTTGGTTGCTTTACAATGGTGAAAATGAAAGTGTAGCTTGCCATGAAGAATACGAGACTCCCATTAGAGTAGTGGCTTGCTTATTTATGACCTTTGGATTCATCTTCCAAGAGGTCTCTTGGACTCCCGATGGCATTTTGTATTCACTTGAATTTTCATATTCCTTCTCAAGTGAAGAATACCATAACCCTAACATATTAGGTTTCCAAGAAAAACATACAGCAACTTACATAAAGTTTTGCTTGTAAAGAGACCATTCTAGTGCACATCTTGAATTAAACAAGTCTAGGACTTTTCCTATGTACAATATTTTGAGTTGTTGTTTAAGTATGGTCATGTGTATTTGTTCTTATAGACATATAATGGTAATTTCAATTAGCAAGAATGATGTGTAATGAAGCAATCAAATGTTGAAAACCTACACTAGACCTATTTCTTCTATAGGCATCGATGCAAGACTACATTTAGAGGGGTTTCTTGAAGAGCGGATTTGGAATCTTTAAAATCTAAGAGGGAATACCATACGCGGCCTAAAGAACTCCAATGGAAAAATGTGCAAGGGAAATCTCTCTAGTATTGATTCCAAGAACATTTCATGTTTCAAGATGATGGTATTTCAGCTCTCTTTACAGTCAAAACGCTTTGAGTCTTGTTCTCCTACTTATCTAGTATAAAATGTGATTAGAGCTCCCAAGTATACCTGGACATCAAAAATTAATTCCACGCGGGTAGCTGAATACTAATGATTAAGATGTATTTATATTTATGGGGATGTTACAAGGGTACTATCTATGTGTTATCAACTTATAATTTATGATAGTTTTGCATAATCTTTTCTATTTTTTATTTTCTTCCCTTCCTCGTACTATTCGTCCTCTCATTGGTCATACCTCTTTTACTTTTGAATATTTTATTAGGGTCATAGTACTCTTACTTATGTGCTACCCAATAGAAGTTTATTTATGTTTTTAATTATGAATGGCCACTATTTAAGATTTCCTATAGGTTGTCTTGAAAACCAAATATGCAAATGGATTGTATGCTTCTTATTCGTGGCCCAATAACTAATTTTACTAATATAGAAATTATCTCTGGAATTTGGTGGGAATTATATCACATACAAGTTGGGGAAACCTTCATGGTTGACTTTTAATATAAGTATAATCCTTAAGTATAATCTTTATTAGAGAAGAAATATTTATACCCCTTAAGAAATCTCGAACAATTTTAATAATTTGATCTAGGAGTTCATCTATAGCAAGTGTCTAAAACCAAATATGAATTTATTTTGAATTTAACATACATTCCTTAAATATTACTAGAATTTTTATAAATCAAGTTTTCTATTTGAAGATACTTTCAATAATATTTTTGATGTAGTACCAGAGTGATATTGATGCTAGATTAATTTCTTGAGAGGGACTTCTTCTTAATTAAATCTTTTTCTTCACAATATTGATATGTTTATGTAAACTTCCTTTATGTTGACAACACAAATACACATAATTTTACTTCTATGCTAATATGGAATCTTTTGATTCTTGAGTCATTTCTTATTATGGGCATAAAGAGCGGTCATCGAGCTTGGAGTTATTGTAAAAAAAAAAAATGTTTTTTTCTCCTCTGTTTTTTTTGGTTAATTTCTGTCTTTTTAAAAATTCCATTGACAAAAAAACTTGATCGCAGATTAGTGGAACAATCAAAATAAAAATGTATTTGACCATAGGTCGACAACAAAATCTCTTTAATGTCAATTGAAGCAATCATGATGATTCACTTCATGAAATCATTCATGAATACAACATAACGAAATCACATATATATATAACTCCTTGGAAGATGGCATGAATTATCATTATTAGAAATTAAGGATTACATTACATAATAATTGTCCTATGCCCACTATTACATGATTGTTATTTATTATATAATAAGTAGTGAATTATAACTCTAACTGCAATATATTCTATCTATATTACACCCTAGGTATATTACAAGGCCCCTATGCATATCAACATTCTTAACTAAAAAATCGATATGTACATCTAAAATAATTGTGCATAAACTAAATAGGACACTACATTAAAGTGCTTGGTCTAATTAAAGTTTTGGAACTATTCTTGTTTGTTGTTCTAATAAGATTGCCCCAATCAAACACCGTGATTTTTCTTTATATTACTTATAATGTATGTAATATGTTGGTAGAAATGTTGGGTAATAGATGTACCCATTAACCTAGCTAGTAAACATGCCATCTACGAGGATGAAACTTAAGGGTCACCATACATAGTATTTCAACTTTGTGGGTTCATGAAAGTGTCTCTCCATGAATTGATATTTCTTTATAATTTCTAGGCATTTTCATCTAAATAACTCTTTAAAGTGGGGGTTGAGAAACACACCATTTTGTTAAATGAAGGGCCACTAAAGGTCAAATCATTTTTACCTACTTAGTAAGCCAAAATTCATCACATGCTCTCATTGTATCTCTTAGCACACTAGTGTATAATTTTTCAACATTTAAAACTTTTAGTAGGGTTGTTACTTGAACTAGTCATAATGACCATAGGCATTCTTTCCTCCTTGATGATTTAGAGATCTTGTTGAATTTGTTATGGAATGTAGAAAATGTTGCTCATGAGGACCCTTGCCTTGGGTATTTCGCATGTACCTTGCATGTAGCTTAAGTTGTGTCTTTGGTCCTATGGTTATAATTGTCAATGGCATAGCACAAGTGTGATAAAGTTTTAGTTGAAGAAAGTTGGCGATGAATGTCTTTACCTCTAAAAATGGTTGAATTAATGCAATGATTGGTGGTTATAATGAGAAATTGATTAAGTGATACATGCTTAAAGATTTATTACATAAATAGTAGGGGTGTCATAGTACAATATATTAGTCATTTTGGAAATTAATGCATCTTGGGTGAGTTTAATTCCATTTTCTATTGTAATAGGTATGAAACCCCACCTTGATATGGTATTCATACATATTATGGATCCCATCTAAATTGTAACACACCCAAACCCTAAATACCTTTTCTTAGGTATGGGGCATCAAGATTTTGCTTACTCTAATCATATCAAATCATCTCTCTAAGGTCTTCATTGGCTACTTCTCGCCGCGAACTTTCTAACGGTCACCACCACACTAAAATATGAGTTATGGTTTGCAATTTATTGCCTCTCGAAACTCTTCAAACGTTATTAGTCAGGGGCCACGTAGAATCCACCCCATACATATCATCTAGAATTCCCCGATGCCCCGAAACTCACAGCGCTCCTGTATCTACAATGGAGATCCATCCCCCAATAAAATCCGATGGCGGATCTTCCTCCTAGTTAAGGCATGCACCCAAGGATAATTCAGCGTTCAGCATTGAGCACCTCTTTATTGTCTACGCACGAGACCTTCCAGAGTCCTGAAATATCTCCACGTGGCCTCGACCATTCAGCGATCTGCGTTCAGCATTCTATGTTGAATGTCGGTGTTTGGAATTTGACATTCTACGTTGAATGTCGGCATTCAGCATTCGACGTTCTATGTTGAACGTCGGTGTTCGGCGTTCATCATTCTACGTTGAATGCCAGCATTCGACATTCGACGTTCTATGTTGAATGTCCCTCTATGATACTATACCCCAAATCTTCTGAACTCCCGAAGTCCTGGACTCCTAGAGTCCTGGTCGCATCACCAACCACATTGGCTAGGCGCACGGGAACCAGAGGCTGACACACGACGAGGGCCAAGTGTGACATGTGTCCTCATTAGGGGTGACACATGTCATGCTCTAATAGGCATAAGAGGTCTACAAAACGTCCATATCTTGGTGACACCTGGCACGTTAATCATCGATCCACGTCACCCTGGGTGACATCATCATGCCATGTCACCTCGGGCTGACAACCTTCTAAACCCTTCGATCTCACGGTCAAGGTGCGTCCACGTAGACCTCGGCATCTACGACCTCTGTTACTTCGCAACTTTGGCATTCGCGGGTTTCATGGTGTAATCCTCTTCTTACTCCCAAAGTGGGTCAAAGCCAAATTAACCATGGGGTAGATCCAACGGTCACAAGTGGTCCTGAAGCTCCTCCAGATCAATGGCTCTTGTTAATTCGTGACTTTGGATCTTATCGATACACCACACCTCAAATCCCCCGGAGTGCCAAGTCTCTTGACTAAAGGATCTGACGCCACACGTCCCTTACCTGTCAACGGCTGAGATTTACTCCGTTGTTTGTGACTTTGGGAGTCTTCATGCCTTGAAGACTCTCAGCCAAGTTCCTTCGGAGTTTCAAGTCTTTGAACTATGAGATCTCTGGCCACATGGACCAAATGGATAATTTCCAGAGATGACACATGGTAAGGCAGAGAGGACACATGGCCCCTTCAGTGGGTGAAATGTGTCATGTGTTAATGGACTTATAGGTTCTACGAAACACCTGAATCCAGGTGACACGTGGCACATTGATCGTGGGTCCACACCACCCTGGATGATGTCATTGTGCCACGTCACTCCGGACTGATAGCCTTCTAACATCCCTCATATCTCATGATCGAGATCTGGCCACGTAGGTCCATAGTTCTACAACTCCTGTTACTTCAGGAATTCAACATTTGAGAGTTTTTCTATGCAAACTCCTCGTGACTCCTGGAGTTGGTCAGCGTCAGGCTAACCATAGTCTAAATACGACAGTTAGGTTCTATCCACGTAGACCCACAGATATACGGCTCTCGTGGCTTCGAGACTTCGGTCTTCGACCCTTCAAGAGTTCCTCTTCCCATTAACACGACGACTCAAAAATGTCGAAGTGCCATTCTCTGAACCGTGGGATCTGGCGACACGTATCCCTTCCGTTGGACGGTCTCGATTCACTTCAGACTTCACGACTTCGAAGGATCCATCTCCCTTATGAAGAATACACAAAGTTTGTCGAACTCACGAAGGTTGAAGGATTCGAGGGAGGGGGTTAATACCCATGCTCCATCTCCAAATCCAATGGTCGTGATGAACCTTAGCTCCTCCCGAACGGATCTCATCCGCTCGTCTTCCAAACGAAAGGATCCTCCCTTTCGGGATTTAAATCTCATTATCCTTCCTGAGCTTCATCTGCTCCGAAGGACTTAGGTGAGGACGCGCGCTTTGCGCTCTTTCTCCTGAGATTGAGACTTAGAAGAACCTTCTGTGCACCCCTTGCGCTTGTTCACCAATCTCTGGAACTTAAGAGGTTCTCAGTATCTGCCCGCCATATAGAGACTGTGTGCATACATGCACTACCTCTCCTGAGATTAACAAAATCCTTTTTCCAGGAAATTCAAAACAACGGGAAGTGTCGATATGTATAAGTAAAATTGTTCCCAAGGTTAACGAACTCACGGTTCATTTGCTTTAACTTGAGCCACTACAGGGCCTGAGCCTTTACGTGTACAAACCATATAGTTCCTTACTTGATTAAATACACAATCAAGCAGAAGATGAGGGAACACAGTCTAACCATCAAGCAACATGCATATCCCTGAAACATTCATGGGATATCCAACTTTATTTTATAGTTCTAACTCAAACATATAGGGTATGAGAATACTTATCTATTTCATATTGTAGCCAATGAACTGACTGTGGATGTGCACCTTTCCACCCAACCATAGGATCATAGGCATTCACTCTTATCACTCTGGCCACCCCCATGCCAAGCCATGATATCACTAGGGAACTTTTCAGTTTCTCGGGGATTTCTTCTCTGTCACTGTCTCTACGAGGTTTATCATATACCTCCTCAGCATCAAGCTCGTAGTCTCCTGCTCAGTTCGCGCTCTTCTGTAAGTTCTCAGAGATTTGTTTCTCTTTTTCTCTCCAATAACCAGAACAACTTATCAAGCTTTCAATTCCTCTTCTCAGTTGAAGAGCCTCACGCCCTCTCCCTTTCATGTGTCGTCTCTCATCTTTCTCCTCCTCAGGAAGGTTATCGACCTATCCTATTCCTTTTGTCGGAAGGAAACCCGGGTCAGTCTGGGTCTACAAGACTCTGTGGTACTTCGGGATGACAGCCTCATGTCTCCTCATCCAAACCATACTTCCATTCATGGGGCTATTTGATGGTTCAACCACCAGTGCTTTTCTTATTAACTTATTTCTCCTTGGGGTCAGTTGTTACCCATGATTTTGGTCGTCATGATGATGTATTGATAATGGTGTACTCAGGCTCTTCATTAGAACTTTCTCCTGAGAAAAGTTACCTTCATCTCTTTCCAAAAATCACATTTTTGAGGAAGGTTCGCAGGTTGCTAATACATTTGCCTGCAAGAATGAATGATTCTCGCAGGCTGCCTTAAGCCAGGGTGCGAGAAGTTCGCACTGTGTGTAACTGCTAGGGTGCGAACACTTTCTAAAGAAGGGAAAAAGATGAATTCTCGAAGTTTCTAGAAGGGAGACTTCTAGAAGGATGAGATGGCATTCGAATGGTTATCCCAGTACTGGATTCCCTGATATTTTGGGATCATTATTATCCAAGTAACCAATTCATTCTCTCCTATATATTGAGTGAATTCTCATGGAAAAGGTTAAGCAAAGAGAAGCAAACAAGGTTAAGTGAGACATTGGAGAATTGGTGAAAGATTGTGTGAAGGACTGAAGCTACAGGAGCTAGAGAACTACAGCAAGTTTATCAAAGGTGGTTGATCTTCTTCATGCAAGTGAGCAAGTGTGTGTGTCAGAGCTAAGAGCCATCGAAAGAAAGTTTGCAACATCAGTATGAGGTGTATCATTTTAGCAAGGATAAATTTGGGTCATTTGACATAATGAACCCTCTCCATAATTTTCCCATTTCTTTCCTCTAGTGATATCATGGCCAGTACTTCAAGGCTTCACCCCCACAATCAGTTATTGGTAGTTTAAACAATAATACCTTTACATTGTTTCCATGTTATAGCATGGTGATCATAATTAATGATTAATTACAAGTTGAGGGAAACAGGGATGTTACAATCCCCTCCCCCTTAAAAGGAACATCGTCCTCGATGTTCTTTCTCAATAACACCTATCATGCCTTTGTCCTTTGATTGTTTCAGAAATATTGATTCTCTTTCTTGGTTAGGTCCCTTCCAGACTCTTAACCTTTTTCACATGCCTTTAATAATATTTTACAACAAGCATATTAATCATAGTTTCATGCGAAAACATTTTATTGTTGCATAAAATTCAAGAATTTTTTTTTAACTTAGCACAATACTCATTTGTGCAGTTCGTGGATTTTTATCCACATGACTATCTTATTATCTTGGCCCATTGTTTCTTCTAGACATACCCATTGTGTATAAGATCCCAATCAATAGTTTATAAGAATTATCAAAGTCTCCTCTTCCTTGCGGTCACTCACCCTCCAGGCACAGGCTCAAGCATCCCCTTCTCTGCTATACAGTTCCTCGGGCGATCCTTCTTTCCTTACCAAGTCTTTCTCGCACAAGAATATTTTCAGAGACTTCATTCAGCCTTACAGTCGAGGCATCCCTCAGACTTGCTCTGTCGAGGCGTCCCTCTGGCTTGTGTTGCCACAACACAACATATTCTAGGTGATCATGGCTTATCATAGGATTCTCATGTCCCAATTAGTAGCATTTTTCATGCTTTCCATCTTGACAACCTTCACTTGTCCTCCCGAGACAAATCTTTTTTGTCTCACATGTATCACAGGTATAAAGAAATTGTGAGATATTGTCATCAATTTCAAACTCAAAATTTTCTTGCAAATCTGAAATCCACAGATTTCCAAATTCCACATTTTGTTTTCCAGCTCTGTTCTACACATGAACTAGATTCAAAAGTATGGGATTTTTCTTCCCATAACAGTCTAGCTCAACAGGAAATTGGTCTTCCTTATGGATTAAAACATGGCCATATCCAAGACCCTTTCTTCCTACAAATTCAACATTCCTCAGCCAAAAAATTGTTAATTTTCATGCACACTATATTTTCATTGCACCCTTGCAGTGGCTCACAAACAATTTCAGAATTGTGCATACTAACAATCAAATTCATTTGCTCAATAACGAAATATCATTCCTTGTAGTTTGGCTCAGCAAGCAATTGGTCTTCCTTATGGGCTTATAACACTGCCATATCCTAGACCCTTTTCTTCCTGCAACTTCAACATTCCTCGGCCAAACAAATGGTTAGTTTTCATGCACTTTATATTTTCAAAACTACACATACTAACAGTCCAAGGTATTTTCATCTACTCAAGGATACAAATCAAAAGGAAATATCATTATTTACGTATGCATCCTTTCAACATACTAAATTTTCCAAATGCAATTCAAATGTCAAATGTCTTTAATCAATGTGCCAATATTCATGGCCACATTCACCCCCAATGCACCCTTGCATTGATTTGAAATTTGCCACACTTTATGACAAGCACCTTACCATGGTGTGTTGGAGCTTAACCAACCTCTTCACCATAGGGCTTATTCATTCTCGTTCATTATTACAACAAAATTGTACTTCCTACTACAAATTGATCATGATCCCTAATCAATACACCTAAAACTAAAATTTTCTCTTGAATGCACCCAAGCATTCTTCCTTCATTAGTAACCAGGGTGCCAACACTCATGGCCACCCAAATTTTCTTTTCTTTAACACCTATACAATGAAATTATCATATTGGAAGGTCCTCCTTCCTCAATGGAAAATCCATTGACTGCCCTTTATGTAAACATGCATTTCCTCAATGTATTCGATGCAATTTGTTAACTATGAGCACATTTATTCCCCATCTCCCTAGATTGGTCATTGTACCCATGGTACTCTTTACTCCTACATTTTCTTGCAAGGATTATAACTCATCTTTGGTTGGAATGGACTTCCCCTCTCTATATTCAGGTTCTTTTTATTGAATCATACCCTACCTGGGTATCAATGGCATACAACAGGCACTTCCAAATTATGTGCATATCATTAAAATAATGAAATATTTTCAGAATGGATTCTTACCAAATCCCTTCATACCTCATGCCGCATAGGTATGAACATTCTTATACCTTCTCTCGCTGCTAGCACCCTCTCTGATATTACCTCATCAATGGTGCTTTGTGGCGACTTTTAAATCCCCTTCAACAATCTCTTAACAACAACCTTCTCATAGTTATCCTTTGCTTGAGGTTGTTCATCATTGGCAATTGTCTTTCTCAACAGTTCCAATTCCATTCTACACATGATATACATCATAATTATGTTAGTCGTTATGTAAAATAAAATGCAAGTATTGTAGCTTTCTAGTCAATAAAATATTTTCACACATCATCTTTCCAATTTTCTCTTATCCCAGAGAATGCATTAGACAACAAGAAAGGAGTTAAGGGATTCTTTCTTTTTTCCAACTTCTTCTACACTGCTTGGGATTTTCAACCCAGCTGAGTTATTTCTAAGGCCTCACTTCCTTTGCTTTTGTAATTACTTCATGTTGGGATCTTCCTTCTCTTTTCCATGAGCAGCTTTGGTTAGGCCTCACCCTAACCTTTTTGGATACATCAGCATGCTTTACTAGCAACTTTTTCTCACAATGAAATATGAACCTGTGCATTCTGCACATTACCATTCAGTGATCAAAATGGTCATCGTTCATTCGTTAGTCTTCTGCTCATAATTTTTTTTGCAAAATGAAATCCAAAATTCTTATATATATATATATATATATATATATATATATATATATATATGTATGTATGTATGTATATATAGGCTTGCAACCCATTTCCCTTCACAGGGAACTCCTTCAACATCCAACTTCCTTATTGCATATCCTTCACTATCTATGATAGCCTCAACCTTGAGTTAGTTCAGTTGTTTACCAAATATTCCATAAGGAATATAAACATGCATCTTTGCTATGCCTCCAGATTATTTATCCACATATATTCCTTGTTTTGTTAACTTACATCTATGATGTACTTAACCACATGCATAATCATAAGCCTATGTGTATCTACCATAGGTATATTTTACGGCTCACATACATATTTTCATTAAAATATTCTAACTCATGATTGTTCACAATTGTTCTCATGCGGTCCTCAAAGGCATAATCATGTTGACTTTTATCATGACAACAGAGCATCCTTTCTCATTTACTCTTTCATCATATATGTGCATCACTTTCTCGTTTAATATCATTCATTCATATCTATTCGGCCTTAATATCAGTCTTCATATCAAGCAACCTCGCATTGCATCAAATTCATGCACTCAAGCATATATAGACATAGCTAAACATTCATCATGCAAGCTCATTGCTTGTACCCCTTTCCATGTCCTTCATGGACATATCAAACTTCTAGATCCTTCTCCCAAGGATCTTACTGCCATTCTCATGACAAGTTCCATAGAGATATTCAACATTGAACTTCCCTCTCGGTTGGGAAGTTGCAGTCATTCACATGACATCCACCTGGTAGTTTAAAAGACGTAGTCATAACTATGTTTCCCTTTCTACACAATAACATCTAGCAATAAAACACTCTTTCCTCAACTTCCATGAAAACATTTCCCACTCACAAATATAGTCTAGGCAATTATAACCATGCCCAAGGTAACAAAACAACCAATCTAGCTTCCAATTGGTCTTGATCAGCAGACCTTCCGATCGAGGAAATCCTTTTCTAGATTCCCCTCACTAGGGTCCAACTATATCTATATGGCTACCATCCACCACTGGATGTCAATATGACCAACGGGTCAATCCAAAGGTGTTTTGACACCTCATTAAATCAGACCCTACATCAGTCCTTCATTAATCCTTATAGTCCTATGTTATTAAGGCATTAGGCTGCAACATCATCAACTTTTCATTCTTGTTGTTATCTCCTGCTGTCAGAAGGTCATCCTCATCTAAAAGGTCCATTCGTAGACCGTACCTTACAACCCACCATAGGTTGTGACATGCCTAATTTGCATGTTAAATATTTTTCCATATGCATTCTTATGCATAGGCATGCCCTTGAGGTAACATGAACATACACTCCATTAGCATAACCATGAGCTTTTGAACTTGCTCATGTCAATTCACGTCTACCTTCATGAAGGTTTCTCTCAATCTATAGGGTTCCTTTTTTTTTTTCTTCCTTACTGGATTATTCCAGCAACAATTTTCAGTCAGTAAATTGACCTTACCATTTCCATTAATCCTCTGATCGTGAGGGGTCATACACATATGTTGGGTTTAATCCTTTATTAAAATAGTAATTATTACTGGTACGGATCCTTTCAATTCATTCACATCCAAGTCTTGTTATTATTGCTCATCAGCCTAATCCCACTTCTGTAGGAGTGGCCATCATTTTCGAAAAGAAAATGGTAGGCTTCCTCTGCCACAGACTAGCATGATTCAATGTCGTTAGGTAAAATCCCAACTAAATTTTAAATCTGCAACTTTCTAATCGAGGAACTTATTCATATGATTTATGTTTGGCAGTAATAATATCAACAAATCATCTTAGCCTTAGTAACCCAATCTTATGTCTGTACAATAGCATGTATGATTGCACAATGAAGTTAGCTTCCTTATTTGGAAACATTAGCAACATACAGTGCAGATTTCCAAAACATCTATGAACAGTAGAAAGTTGTTCATATGGGCAAGTCATTTTCTCATACAATGCAAATTTCTCATACATACAGTGCAAATTTCCCATATGGTCTAGTTATTCATATGGGCAAGTCATTTTCTCCATAATCTTTTCTATTTTGTATTTTCTTTGCATATGTTCTAGTTGTTCATATAGGCAAGTCATTTTCTCCATAATCTTTTCTATTTTCTTCTCTTCCTTATACTCCTCGACCCTCTACATGTACCATTCAAATATTTTATTAAGGTCATAATGTTTCATTACTTTTATGCTACCCAATATAATATAATCTTATCTATATTTTTAATTATGAATGGCCACTACTTAAGATTTACCATAGGTTGTCCTAAAATCCAAATGTACTTAAGATTTACCATAGGTTGTCCTAAAATCCAAATGTGCAAATGGATTGTATGCTTCTTGTTCATGCCTAAGAACTAATTTTACCAATATAGGAATTGTATGTAGAACTTGGTGGGAATTATGTCACATACAAGTTGGGAAAACGTTCATGGTGACACTTAAAGTATAATCCTTATAAAGGAAGAAATATTTATATCCCTATAACTTCACTAATTTGATCTGGAATTCACCTATAGCAAGTGTCTAAAACCAAATACGAATTTATCTTGAATTTGACATGCATTTCTTAAATATTACTTCAATTTCTATAAATTGAATTTTGGATTTTAAGATATATTTAAAATGATTTCCTTACGTTCGATATAGTAACATAGTGATATTGGTGTTGGATTCATTTTTTTGATAAGGACTTGTTTCCAATTCAATACTTTTCTTCGTGTTGGATTATTTTTTGATAAGGACTTGTTTCCAATTCAATATTTTTCTTCGCAATCCCAATATGTATATGCAACCTCCTTTATGTGGACAAAACACACTCAAAACTTTACTTCTATGTTAATATGGAATCTTTTGATTCTTGATCTCTATTTTTTTTTCTTCTCTTTTTTTAAATGTTATTAGTAAAAATAATTTAATCTCATATTAATAGAACAATAAAATATATTTTACCATGAATTAGTAGAAAAACCACTTTAATACCAATTGAAGCAAATCTGATTGTTCACTTCATGAATAATCACACACACATATATATAATTGACATGTATATAAATACACTTAATGGGTGATAAGTCATGTTCTTGACAAATGGCATGACTTATGATTACATTGCATCATAATTGTCCTATGTTTATTATTACATTATTGTTATTTATTATATAATAAGTAATACATTAAAACTCTATTTGTAATATATTCTAGGTATATTACACCCTAAGTATATTACGAGGCCTTATTCACATCAACATTCTTAACTAAAAAAACGATATGTAATAATAATAATTATAATCTAATTCTAAGGTTACGGCCAAGCTATACACTAAATTGGTGTATGAGACCTCATTGTTTGTGGGACAAGGGATCCCCTCTGCCCGATGATTTGACTAGTAAAGTTTACGGATGTATACATACCATACCCTCCTCTGGATTTGAACTTGTGACCACTTAGAAGGAAACACATGTTCTTAACCATTAGGCCCACTCATGTTCATATACATCTAAAGTAATTGTACATAAACTACATAGGACACTACATTAAAATGCTTCGTCTACCTAAAGTTTTAGAACTATTCTCCTTTGTTGTTCTAATAAGATTGTCCAGTAAAACACCATGATTTTGCTTTATCTTACTTATAATGCATGTAACATGTTAGTAGAAATGTTGGGTAATAGGTGCACCCATTACCCTAGCTAGTAAACATGCCATCTACGAATATGAAACTTAAGGGATACCATTCATAGTATTTCAACTTTGTAGGTTCACGAAGGTGTCTCACCATGAATTGATATTTCTTTAATAAGTTTTAGGCATTTTCATCTGAATAACTCTTTAAAGTGGGGGTTGAGAAACACACCATTTTGTTAAATGAAGGACAACTAAAGGTCAATATCATTTTCATCTAATTAGTAATCCAAAATTCTTCACATGTTCTCAGTGTATCTCTTAGCACACTAGTGTATAATCTTTCAATACGTAAAACCTTTAGGAGGGTTGTAACTTGAACTAGTCATTATGCCCATAGACATTCTTTCTTCCTTGATGGTTTAGAGATCTCGTTGAATTGGTTATGGAACGTAGAAAATGTTGCTCACAAGGACCCTTGCCTAGGGTATTTTTCATATACCTTGCATGTAGCTCAAGTTGTGGCTTTGGTCCCGTGGTTATAGTTGTTGATGGCATAGCACAAGTGTGATTAAGTTTTAGTTGAAGGAAACTAGTAATGAATGCATTTACCTCTAAAATTGGTTGAAGTAATGCAATGATTGGTGGTTATAATGAGAAATCGATTAAGTGATACAAGCCTAAAATTTATTACACAAATGGAAGGGGTGCCATAGTACAATATATTAGTCATTTTGGAAATTAATGCACCTTGGGTGTGAGTTTAATTCCCTTGTCTATGGTAATCAACATGAAATCCGTCCTTGATATGGTGTACATACATATTGTTGATCTCATCATACTTGTGGCATGCATAGATTAGTGGGCATTGTGACATGTATTTGAATGCAATTATTGGGACTTTCTCATGTATCATTCCTTGGTTCAATTTTTTCATTAAGGAGCGTGTGACTACCCCCTTCTAATGCTTAAAATTTTGTAGGTTTCTTTTGATATTGTATCATGTGTTGGGGTGCATTCCCTCTTAGTATTGACTTCTAAGATATGTCAATCCCCATTTAATCTTAGCCATCCCATCCAACCATTTAGCCTTGCCAAACTGCATTTATTTTAATCTCGACCACTCTTATGAAAACTTTTCTTATATTCATATTTACTTTAGCCAATGAATCTTGATAGGTATTGGTCTCTTCAGGATGACCTCTGATAATAGAAGGCAATAGAATATCAAGGAATATTCGAAGGATGAGAACCAAATGAAGGAGCTACTCACCCTAAATTCATGATAGATATGAGTTGAAATTCCTTGAACCTCAAAGTTCAAAACGGTGGGTTTCCATAATCTAGATTCTAATGTCATTCTTAAGTTGGAAATAGAGGGGGGTCAAAGGATTGGACGATCAATATACATTCAATTGTCATGTCTAATTTTAATCTTGGTTATCCAACCATTTATCCATGTCAAAGTACGTCCCTTTTAATCTTGGACACTCCTATGAAAACCTATCATTTGTCCATATCTGTCATGACTCATGAACATCGATAGGTGTCAGGCACTCCATGACAACCTCCACAAATAGAAGGAAAAAAATTCTAAGGGGTATTATAAGAATGGAAACCAACTAACATTTATAGGTGTTATTAAATTGGAAATGGAGGGGGATCAAAGGATTAGACAACCATGATATGTTCAATTTTTGTGCCCCTTTTTTATCTTAGTTATCCAACCATTTAGCCCTCCTAAATTACATCACTTTTAATCTTGGCCACTCCTATGAAAACATGCCATCTGTCCATATTTATCATAGATGGTGAAAATTGATAAGTGTTGGCCACTTGAGGACAACCTTCTCTAATAGAAGGCAACAAAAGGCTTAGGAATATTTGAAGGGTGGAAACTAGATAAATAAGTTACTCACCATAAATTCATGACATATATGAGATGAAATTCCTTGAACCTCAAATTTCCAGACGGCGAGTTTCCATAATTTGGATTTCAACACCACTCTTAAATTGGAGATGGATGGGGATAGGAGGATTGGAGGACTGTGATATGTTCAGACATAGTGTCCCCTTTTAATATTGGTCATCCAACCATTTATCCTTATCAAACTACAATCCTTTTAATCCTACCCATTTGTATGAAAACATGTTATTTGTCCATATCTACATTGCTTAGTGAATGTTGATATGTATCGGCCACTCTAAGAAAATCATTATTTTTGTAAGCATGATTATTTGGATGAGAATGAGAGGTTTACAAAGAGTTATTTGATGAATACAATGTAGATTGATATATAAAACACAATTTTGATTATGGGGATGTCATTGGGGTTTCTAAGTACAATGACAACTTGGAGGAGTGGGGAATGTTTGAGATGGAGTAAAATATTGGGTTGGAGGAGGGTATCAATTTTAGGGGTTGGGTCATCCGGGATTTCATTGTGAGGAAGATGTCAAATGCTAGGAAGCTTCATAAGAAGAATAGTCAAGGGAGGTTGGGTTCACTTAGTTTGAGAGGGAGGAGGAGTTGAAGCACTTGAAGAATGTTAAGACCTAGACAAATCCTTGTGTTGTGTATAAAACCCCTTATTAAGCCCTAGTTATTGAAATATTACATTTATAGTGTTATATTTGTATGTACGCTAGAACCCTTCATTGTACCATTTCATTATAATTGTACAATTTGTCTCATATATATATATATATATATATCAAGGAGACCTAGTCTTAGGATCATCTTATCTCATCTCATATTGTATTTTGAATTAGATATATTGTAAAAGGAGGTTTCCCCCTCGAATTGGATTGTATGCATTCACTCTTTATCATTTTTAAGGTGTTGGATCATAACAAAGAATGTTAAGAGGAGAGAGGATTTGGAGAAGCTTGAGAAGATTTGCATTTTGGAACGTCATAGGCGTGTGGTTTTTCATTGAGAACGAAGATCAATTGTGAAGAGGCATAATAAGAAGATGTTGAAAATACAACATAGTGGAAGTATTCTCTAATGAGATCACTAGTGACACCTTTGTTCATTATTTGGATATTTTCCATCTATAGATCCTCAATACTCAATTTCTTTGTTAAGGGGTTTGACATGGAATCCTCGCCTTGGTTTGATTTGTGAGGGCTTGTGCCACTTTCTTCCCTCAAATATTCTAGGTTTGGCATTGATGCTTCCAAATTGGAGTTCTTTCCTCATGTTAAGGATCTCTGTGTCTCTTGTTCTCTTGTTATTTTTTATAATTTCACCCTTAAAAACCCCTAATATTGTTACTTTTCTTTATTTTTGCTAAAAAAATCCAGTGTCCACTATAAATGGAGAATGATTATGTTCTTTTGTCATCCAAGGAGTTCTAAATTTGAGAAATTTATTGTCTAGAGAGGGTATTTTAGATTATTATTGTAACGTTTGAGTTTATCATAGTAAATACTTGCATATTTTAGAAATTGTTATTTTTTGGGTATATTAATGTCCACTTCTTTAGCTCTAAGGGTTAGCTCAAACAGTTGTAGCCAATGTTATTGGGGATTTGGTTAGTTGTGTGTCAATAGGTGTTTTGTTCGAATTCCCTTGAGTTAGGAACACTAGTCTATGTTGATGAGTTTACTAGGGATGCAATCCATGAATGTGGAGAAGCATTTATCGGATTTTTTTGTGAATTTTTCCTTGGAAAAAAAACACTAGGGGGTTTCCTCAACCAATTGTCACCATTTTTGCTGGAAATTTAGCTAGATGCATGCCAATGGGTTCTTGGTTCGAATCCCCATGGGTTTACTAAGAATTTCATTAATGAATGGGTAGAAGCATCCCTTGGGTTTCCAACAAAAAAAAAATGGAAAAAATATAATGTCTACTTCTTTAAATGTAGATGGTTTTATGTTTATGGAACTAAAAAAGTTTCAAACTAGATGGATTTATTTTCTTAGAGATAATACTTGAGATTTAAAAGCACAACGATGTTAGAGGACTCAAGAAAAAAAATGTTGCACGTGCAATTGAAAATCAATGACATGGATATGTTTCCATTTTACATGTATTTGACATGGTAGGGGATTAGATTGAAAGGTGTTAGACTATGACTCCCTAGACGATCATGAAGTCTGAGATATCCTTCTTATGATTTGTCATCTTTATCTACTAATGAGGTGTTGCATTATCCACTAATGAGTTGTCAATGAGATATATATATAGAGGTGGTCAAATACATGTACTATAAATTGATATCATGAGATGAATACATGTGTTGAATATGACTTAAATCCTTTTGAATCCAAGTTCTTATCTTGTGTTCTATTTCTTAATATGGTATCAGAGCCACGGTGAAGAGATGGTGATAATATTAGAATGTCTTTAGTCCTTGTAAGGTAGCTAGAGAGGTAGTGGGGGGGGGCAGAGGGCCCATAGTGATAAAAGTGGAGGCCATTCAATGTAAGGTGGACTAGGTCCACTATATTACTAAATAAGGCTCACTATGGTAGTTAGATATAATAAATGAGTAGTTAGATATAATAAATGTAAGAAGACTTCTTAGAAGGTTCTACTTCTAGAAGATTCCTTCTCTATAATGTTCTTAGGTGATGGTAGCACTATATAAATGGGTTCAAGCAATGTAATGGGACATGAAAATAATTATTGTATTATGAGTTGTAGCTCAATAGGAGGATTCCCCCTCGAAGAGGCAAGTGAACATGAGATGATCCCTTCCATAATAGGATCCATTGTATGGTGTTGCCCTACCTTAAGGGTTTGATAGTAATAAAAGAGATTTTGCATATTGTTCTTCTATCTTGCTTAGTGGATCTATTGTGTATTCAGTGTTTGTGGTGATTATATTTGTATATCTATTCAGGTTCTTAACAATTGGTATTAGAGCACTTTCCTTGGCCAAAGAAGGGAAGATTTTGTTTCTCTTTTTGCAGAATTTTTTCTAGGGAAGAAAAAGAGGGTGGCACACTTCAGGTTCATATCTGAAGCTTTACGAGCTAAATTTGGTAAAACAAATTGGGTATTTGAATTCCTTTTGGAAAAATACCCAATTTCAAAAAATAAATCGGGCGAAACGGAGTTCGGGAAGTAAAGTTATGAGCATTTTAAATTCAACAGTTTTTCAAGGTTTTTCCAGAAAAAACCGTGATTTTTTGTCGTAACTTATTGTTCTATTTTTTGAGGTTTTTCATAGCAAGATGTATTTTACAAGGAAATGTGATGGCCCTAGTATTGAAGCATTCATTAAAGAAATAAAGTCAGCATGGGAAGAGAATTGGCCCCATTGGGTAGATCTCAAATTACAAGGTGATGCTGCCATTTGGTGGAAATCACTTGATTATAAGGAGATGATGATACTCTCCAATGGAGAATTTGAAAAAATATTGTTAGACAAGTGGTCTCATGGAAAAAATAAGGATACAAAGAGAACCAAGAGTTTATTTTCATGTGACAAATCTATATTACAGGTTCATGGTTGTATTCATAAAGAAAATATCATTATTTTTATTAACCCTAGTTGCATGCATAATTTTATCAATGTTCAGTTGGTTAATAGATTGCAAGTTCCAGTAAAAAATATTCAAAGCACACAGGTTGAGGGGTGAAAATGTTCAAATTTTTAAAAATTTGAAGATTACCATGGATAAATATGTGTTGCATTCAAATTTTTATGCTATGGATATGGATGAAGTGGATATTGTTTTGGGATATCCTTGGATAGAATTAGTGGGTACCATTAATATTAATGTGAAAAAATAAGTTTTTGAAGTTGTGGTACAAGAAAAAGAAAATCAAATTGCAGGTTGTGTCTCTTAGTAAGAAAGATGGGCCCATGGAAGCTAGCAAAGAAGTTATTACCGAGTCTAAAGTTGAATCAAAGGCAGAGTCTACATAAGGAGATGGAGCAAAACTACAAGAAGGACATAATCAGGAAGCTAAGGAGGTCATTGACTCAAAGGCACAAAGTGTTACAGATTTGAAGAAAAAGGAACAAATTCCTACAGTTGTTGTATATCTCCATCCACATCATATAGAGACACAAAAGTCATCAAGGCAAGGGCATGTGCATCAACACATTTATGCACCAGCAGGGCACCAGACAGGAAACCGATCAAGAGGTGCATGGAGGACTACCGACACTACGAGAAGAGCTCAAGCTATAGAAACAATCCCATGGCAACCCCGACATGATGTAGAGCAAGATCAGGGTGGAAAGGTAGCAGATAGACATCATGTTCAACTTCCATTGGGATGGATGGATGGTCGTACTTGGTACCAGTTGGCTACATTGCTTAGTTGGTCATATTGTATGGTTTCTTCTCATGTTTCAAGGAAGAAACGTGTGAAGGGGGATGGAATGTAGTATACCTAGGGAGGTACCCAATGGGAATGTAGCTATGTGTTATTAGTGGAAGTCATTTAATATATGAGAATGTGGTGATTCAATGTAAGGTGGACTAGGTCCACTATATTAATAAAGGCCCACTATGATAGTTGGATGTAATAAATGTGAGAAGGCTCTCTAGAAGGTTCCTAAGAGATAGGGAGAGCTATATAAAGAAGTGTAAGCAATGTAATTAAACATAGTGAAGAATATTGTGATTATACAAGCAAGGATTACTTAAGGAGTTTTATCCTTTCATAAGGATTAATATATGGTGTTACCCTACCTCAAGGGTTTTCTCTATATTCTTGTGTTCATGTTATTGTGAATTGTTTATGGTTTATTCTTGGTCTTATTGAAGTATATTTTCAGATTTGGTGTAGGTACTTAACAAGTGGTATCAGAGCACTTTCCTTGGCAGACGTTGTGGGCAAATATTTTTTATTTTTGCATATCTTTTTTCCGAAAAAAAAAGAGGGCCGCGACATTCCATAAATTTTTGGTATATTTTTGTGAAAAAATTGCAGAACCAAGTTGTAGATCTGATTTCCTCTCAGAAAAACACCCAATTTGAAAAACAAATCGTCTGAAACGGAGTTCGGGAAGTCAAGATATTGAAGTTTTAAAATCTACAATTTTTCAGGGTTTTTTCCGTGGACGACGGCGCGATTTTTTTTTATTTCTGTAGTAGCTGGAGGCTTAATTTTCCAAAACAAATTATAGATCTGAGTTCCTCTCATAATTTCACCCAATTTCAAAAAACAAATCAGCCAAAACGGAGTCCAGGAAGTGAAGTTATGAGCATTTTAAATTCAACAGTTTTTCGGGGTTTTTCTAGAAAACGTCGTGATTTTCTGTAGTAATTTATTGGGTTTTTTCGTGATGGCGGCAGGACTGCAGAGTTCATAAATTTTCATAGGGTGCTCAGATGGATATTTATTCTCAAACCCTCAAATAAATTCTATAGATTACTGAAGCATTCAAAGCCCAATTGTTTGACACATTGAATGACAGATTGGATGGCTTTGTAGATGGCCTCAATGATAGTTTTCGTAGTATTCAAGATTCATTGGATAACATGCAGGAGAGATTTCTTATGGCGGATCTCAGAGATGAATATAATCAAGAAATATATGCCTTGTATGATTTTGAGGCCGATTGCGATGATTGGTATATGGATAGTTGTCATTTCTGGGATGACAACCACTTCCATATTTTATTTGATGACTCTACTCCACCTTCTGTAGAGAACATCAATGTCCCACATCAGGAGCTAGTTACTAGCATCCAACATGCATATTCTAAAATGGTATTTTTCCTTCTAGATTCGTCTTTGATCATCTCCCACTATGTGTATGAATATTCTTATTTGGATCCACATGATACGTGTCAGTATTGGGAGCATCATTTTCAGTTGGTTATTGGGTGTCGATATCTTCCATGTGGGGTTCACATGAGTAATTGGACATGGGACCCTGGTTTACAATGGCGGTTGGACTACTTCAACATGGTGGCTTCCATTTCTCAACGGGACCCTAGTTCTCTAGTCTACTTCATCACTATGGTCCACACTTATCCATGGGACCCTGGTATATGGTTGTACATCAAGCATTGAGGACAACGCTTTCATAAGGGGGATAAAATGTAAGGTAGCTAGAGAGGTAGTGGGGGGGTAGTTAGATATAATAAATGGGTAGTTAGATATAATAAATGTAAGAGGACTTCTTAGAAGGTTCTACTTCTAGAAGATTCCTTCTCTAGAATGTTCTTAGGTGATGGTAGCACTATATAAATGGGTTCAAGCAATGTAATGGGACATGAAGAGAATTATTGTATTGTGAGCTATAGCTCAATAGGAGGATTCCCCCTCGAAGAGGCAAGTGAACAGGAGATGATCCCTTCCATAATATAATCCATTGTATGGTGTTGCCCTACCTTAAGGGTTTGATAGTAATAAAAGAGATATTGCATATTGTTCTTCTATCTTGATTTGAGGATCTATTGTGTATTCAGTATTTGTGGTGATTATATTTGTAGATCTATTTAGGTTCTTAACATTCCTAAAGGCTTGATAACTTCTCCATGGTAGTGTTCTATGCGAGATTCAAAAATTTGAGTGGATTGATGGTGGCTATTCTTGACATGGTAGATCTGAATGGAAAGATCAAAGCAAATATAGCTTCTCAAGCAAGATAAATAACCAATATAATCCATGAGGTTGTAAGTCTCATCGATTACCTTGTTATCTTAATTTTGAGCACTTTACAAGTTGAGTGGGCCTAATGGTTAAGAACATGTGTTTCCTCCTCAGAGGTCACATGTTCAAATCCAGAGGGGGTAGGTTATGTACACCTATGTAGACTTTAGAAGTAAAATCCATGTGTCGAGGGGGTCCCTTGTCCCGTAAATAAGGGGGTCTCATAAACCAATAGGGGGTCCCTTGTCCCACAAACAAGAGGGGCTCATACACCAATTTGGTGTCTGGCTTGGCCATGACCTTAAAATTAGATTATAATTAATATTATTCTCATTATCATGTTGTAATTCTAGCAAGCCCATGATTGTATGATTCATGTTGGTAAGAATGTCAACCATTGTATAGAAGTCGATGGCTTATTGAAAACTACAACCATATGGATGCCCAAATGGAAAAGATGAGATCTATCTATTTGAAGTTGCTTTTGCATTTTAAAATTCATCATTGCAAAAAAAAAGGGTATGTTCATATTATGAATGACATGACCAACAATAGCTATATTTCTCAGATCAGTGACTTCCATGACTAGTGATAGCTATACTAGAGTGGCACAACAAAAGTATGGATCACAAATCTACATAATCACCATCTGTAACATAGAAAAATTATTAGAGATATTAAGGATAAAATCCATCGTTGGTTTTGTCTCTTCGTCAAAATATTATTGATTTCTCAAAAAACAACCTTTGAATGGGTAGTTTCCATTTCTCTGGATGGCTAACAAATAATCTATGCTCCATTATACCCAACTACTCGCACTCCCAGAAAATTTTGATGAATTTTTCTATAGAAGTTGGAGAACGAGCACACCCAACATCGAAACTGTTGATATCCCTCTTTTGGATTGAAATAGGAGACAGATTGTCATGACATCGTGTGACCATGACCTCCAACTCACAAATTGAAACAAGAATTGTTATCGCATCGTATACAACCCACTTCTAGGATGGGTCTTGTGCAAACTATTTTCATGCTTTCTCATACGTAACATGAACATTTGCATGCAATAAATTTTCTAAATCCATGTCAAAATTTGGAGGTTGATTGCTCAGTTTTGAACCAAATGAGACAATCTGCACCACAAACAATACCTTGTCTTTTTTTGTATACTCCTCAGACTCCTAATTCAATCCCATTTCTAATTATGAGTCATAATCCTCAAGGAGAGGCACAATTAGACAAAATCAAAGAAACAAAACCTCCCCAAAAACTACATGCATGCATCCTCGGCTGGAAAGAGCAGAGCACAACAAGACATCCATATACACCCATGAAGAGATCGTCCGAAAATCAATGGTGGAGATGAAAGGATTTGAGATTGGAATGCAGTGGAGTCGACTACAAGAAGAATCACCTATTGGAATCAATGAGAATATTGCGTTGTGCTCTTAGGTGCAAAGAGCTAGTTGTATCAAGTATTAATAAAAAAAATGGTGATCCTTGTCCTAAACCTAGTCTGAAAGATGAATAAGGGGGTTTAAGGTACATGTCGTACTCGTGTGCATTGGTGGATGATTTTCTTGGATGCTTATGATGTTTTCTTTCTAGTTCTTCGACACATATTTAATTTGGAAAATAATACACGCGTGGTGTAACATGGCATAAAAAAACTTGATTGAAGACATAAATTCAATCGTCCATAAGTAAATGTGTAATATCATGTAAGAGGAGACTAAAATGTGCTTGTTCCTTTAATATTCATGGAACATTGATTCATGGCAACATCAATAGTCATTTAAATAAGCTTTAATCATTTAATTAATGGTAGAGTTGTAAACCTTTGTGAAAATTGTCAAAAGGAGCTGCATGAAATTGAATAAGGAGGTCATCAAAGTCAAATCATTGTAAAAATCACATTTTGGGGTGCATTACAAATAGTACATGACACTCTAAGATTGGAAATAAAATCAAGCAAGCATAATGACAAGACAAGTGCAAGCAAGCATGACAAATCTAAAATGGGTTGAGGAAAGTGTTTGCAAAACATCAATCAAGAAATCAAAGAATTACAACACTCCTAACATGAATTGGATAATTGGGTTATTGATATTGACAAGAAAAATGATATAAAGGATTAACTGATTGAAACAAGTGAAAGCAAGCATGACAAATCTGAAATGGGTAAAAGAGGAAAGAATTTGCAAAACACCAATCAAGAAATCAAATAATTATAAGACTTTTTACATGAATTGGATAATTGGGTTATTGATATTCACAAGCAAATTGATCTAAAGGATAAATTGATCAAAGCACTTCAACTAAAATAAATTAAAAATGAGAAGCAAACTTAGAACATGGTTGATGCAACATGTCCAACTACGACCCCATACAAAAAGTTGATGTTACTTGTAAGATACATGAATTAATGAAAATGATGGATGTTACTTGTGACACATATGACCTCATACAAAAGGTTGATGTTACTTGTGATACAAATGACTTGATGGTTGACATAGAGACAACACAATATATGGTCGATAATTGCTTCACTAGTCAAGAGCTGGAATAGTATAATGAATTGATGAAGATAAGTTTTGTTGAAGATGAGTTACAAGAAGAAGAAATGAGTCATACAAGAAGTAGTATCCGTGAAAGGAGTGATACCAGAAGTAGTATCAGTGAAAATAACCTTGAATTTTCTTTTAAAGTTACAAAAGAGAATTGTCATGAATGCATGGAAGAGCATCAAGTACAAAATGATCTTTCCAAGACTATCATCAAACCGTAGGAAATATTTTGTGACAACAAACACAAAACATGATTGGATATTATATGGAAGTTACCTTTCACATTCCCGACTATTCCAGACCAATCGACTTCTACAGTGCAGGATTCCTTCAAGGAGAACCCACTTCACCTATTTCAGTTCAACATCATAATACTAAGTGCCATCATTGTTAACAATTTGGTCAAATGGAGAATCAATGTTCTGATCTCCATCCTTGTCTTCATTATGGGAAGTCAAATAATTTTTCAAATAAATGTAAAAAGAGCAATAATGTTAAAAAGAAAACAATTTGTTATGGTTGGATAAGTTCTTAGTGATGAAATCAACAAGTCAAGAAGTTGCATAAGTCTTACCATCTAGTTCAAACATAGGGAAAGACACATTTGCATGGAGAAATCACAAAAGCAGAAGGATTTCAAACAACTATTCCATATGGATATTTTGGGCATGATTGGGGCCCAATTCAACATGTTGTTTAAAATGAAACATGAGTCAAAGATAAAGGTGCTCTCTTACACTCAAAGAGGGGAGTACATTAATAAAATCAAAGTGGTTAGTGGTCAACCAAAATTACCACATTAATCAAGTTAAAACGGTTATTGGTCAACCAACAAAACCACCATATACAATGATGAATCATTGAAAAACAAAAGACTCCAAAAGCTCAAGCTTAGATCCTTTCAACGACAATCTTACCTTGCACATGACAGGGGGTAATACCAATGATGATAGTTAAGATTCAAGTTTCGAAGTCTTATCAATCAAAATTCAATTAGAATTTGGGAATTCTAGCATGGCAACTAATATCCTCAATATGATATCTACAATCAAATCAACTATTCATTGGGATGTTGTTCAACACCTAGTTGTGTTTAAATTTAGAGAGAACTTTGGTGATCCTATTTGTGCACTAATAGTAGAATGGTGATCCTATTTGTTAACTAAATAGAAAATACATTGGTTTCTTCTAGCCAAATTAATTAGCAAATCATCAAGTAATCAAGGAATGTTCATACATGGCAATTGTTCACTTCTAGAAATTCTACTCTCTTTCAAAGTTCATTTCTAATGAACTATTCAACATCCATATTGGTGGTTTTTCAGACATATCTTCATTGAATCTTAGTTCAAAAGTTTCATATTGAATATTAAAGATGATACCATTTTATGCATTAGTTCATGTTTCTTTACTGGTATAATTAATTAGACTTGTGATTTGGAGGGAGACTGTTAGAATGTGAGTCCCTAGACAATCACAAAGTTCAAGATCACATTATTATGAGTTGTCATCCTTATCTACTAATGAGTTATTGTCATTATCCATTGATGAGTTGTCAGTGAGATCTAGATCTAAAGGTGGTCAAATACATGTATTATAAATTGATATCATGGGATCGATGCATGTGTTAAATATGGCTTAAATCCTTTTCGACTAAGTTATTGTCTTATGTTCTATTTCTTAACAAAAGGGGACAACAATTTGTTCTCAAGGACCAAAAATATATCAAAAGGCCTTAAAAAATGATTGATCTTCCTGGAAACACAATCCTTTTGGGTTCTTAACTTCACAGAATGTGAAGATTCAAGTTTGTAACATACGTCAAGAGTCCAAGAGACGCCTTGGAATATGAATCCAATCGTCAACATAATGTATATATACATGTATCACATCTCTAATAAAATGTGCATCATGCTTATTTCTAATATGTGTGTCCAACGGTGGTATCAGAGCAGCCTTAGTTCTTAGTCCTGATTTGACCAATGATAGTTTTCCATAGCCATTCTTTGGCATTTTCTTTCCAGTCTTCCCTCCCGCAAAAACGTATATGTCTATTTTCATACCTGCCAGTCTACCATCTCTAACATCTTTGTTTATTTTCCTACCTGCCCTACTTACCCATTTGTCTCATTGATTTCCTCCACTAACTAATTCCCTCTACCAGTGAGAAATCTCGGTGCGCAAATGTCATCACATCAATTTGAACAAACTCTCTTTTTATGACAATCTAAAACCCTAATCTCTACCTAGTTTTAGTCAGTTCCACATTCCACGTTCCTCCTCTCGCGCTGGAAACCATTCCCTCAAGTTGGAAACTATATCTGTGAACTGAAAAACTTTGGTTCTTGGCAGGTTACCAGAGTGGACCAACGGTTGCACAACCTCAAGCTGCTCGATGACTTTGGTATCGAGTGGACCTTTCGATTACATAACTAATGCTTATGTGCTTCATCTCGTTTCTACTAATAGTTGGACAGAAGTAGGAAAACTAATATTTGTATACCGAAAGGAATAGCTTGTCGAATATTTTGGAGTGCTTCTAGGGATCCAATTATATCTTCACTACTCTCATTGCTTGTTTATTTTCTAAACTAATTTTGAGTTGATTTTTTCCCTCATGAATGATCATTATAACACCCCCATAATGTTTTGCTTACCAACAACCGTTAGGTTATCTCCACCATAAACAACAAAACCAGGTACTTCTCTGAAGTTGGGAGCACCTTCAACTCGTTCGGGTAGTGATAAGCTTTGGCAACCGAGACAGCAATCATTTTTTAGAACAATATGTCTTCAAAGAAGGGGTTCCAAAGCACATCAATGTAGCATGTCGGTAATTTCACTTGTCTTCAAATAACACATTGAATCCTGAAGATACAACTTCTTAATCGAGGTATACTTGTAAACAGATTCTTTATAAGTTGACTTGTATTTTTCTTATAAACGGGTGCATTTTCGGTAGAATCCGACACCTATATATTTGTTATCCATTTGTTGTTTGCATTATAAAGTTGGGGTGGAATTGTAAGAAACCCTATGACGTCTATTTGTGTCTTTAAAATGGCTCGATCTGAGGACCTATTAGATTTAATGAACACTCTAATCCTCTCTTCTGTGGATAATACAATCATCATTGCCAAAACCACTTTGCATTCTATTGTAACGTGCCTACAAGTTTCGCAAGCGAAAGCAACACTGCTGCAAAATCAAACTCATCTTCTTCACGATGAACTTGAACAACAAAATTTGTGACAACATTCTGAACATGTCCTTGTTCATAACCCTCTTTTCAAAGTTGAAGACGATGTTGATGTTGATTCATACCAACAACTAGTGCAACAGCCACTCAATGAGCCAACTCAAGATTCAAGTAGAGATAAAGATCAGTTTCCTCTTTCCAAGCAGATCATCAGACCTTAGGAAGAAATCAGGCAGAACAAGCAAAGAACAGGTCTTGAATATGAAAAGTATGTCACCTTTCATAATCCATATTACGCTAGATCGATCCAATTCCAGAGTGATAGATTGCTTCAACAAAGTTCACATTCACCTACTTGAGTTCAAGAGAAGATTTTGATATGCCAACATTGACAGCGAGTTGGCCACATGGAAGATCAATGTTTCGATATTTATCCTTGCGAGCATTGTGGACAACACAATCATCCTTCAGATAAGTGTTTCAAACGCAAGACAACTACAAGAGTAAATAATCACTATGGGTGGATTCCTTCTTGGCGATGGTCATCAACGGTCAAGAAGACGTGTCAGTCATACCGACGAATCAAGTCTTGAGTATTGACACATCTTGCCGTGGACACATTTTCATCTTCGCACCTTGCACCTAAAACGGTGGAACAACATCAATGATTTGCAGCAGGCTTCCATTTTTGAAGTCCTATCAATCGAGTAATGACAAGCAAGCGTGATTTGTTTGTGGTTTCCCTTAAACCACCACTTAGTAGAATACTTACAGCTTTTGCTAGACACAGTTTGTGGTTTCCCTTAAACCTCCACTTGGTAGAAGACATTCTACTTATGCCACATAACAGTTTATGGTCATATTTAAACCAATATTCGAGATCACTTCCAATTAGCATAAGACACCAACTGTTAGCTTCTAGATAACTTAGGAAATGTTATGGGAACCATTGAGCCTAGAGCAGGGTTTCTAGAGTTTGTGGTCATCCTTAAACCACCAGATTGGTTTGGTGGTATTCCTTAAACTACCACCATTATTCGGTTTGTGTTTAGCCCAAAACCACTAGATCCAGAGAGCACATTCAACCATTAGCAACTGCACACTTCCAGATTTCAGCTGCCCACTTTCAGATATCAACTCTCATCTTGAACTCATATACACCCCTTCGTATTAAGGGGGGGAATGTTGGAAACACAATACTTTTGGGTTCTTAACTTCACAGAATGTGAAGAGTCGAGCTTGTAACAGACGTCAAGATTCCAAGAGATGAATTGGAATACAAATCCAATCGTCAACATAATGTATATATACATGTATTATATCTCTAATAAAATGTGGTTCACGCCTATTTCTAATCTGCATGTCCAACAAATCTATATCATAGTTGACATGAAAATAGTCTCTATTTTATACTCACATGATATCTCCATTTTTAATAATAATTCTATAGTACACAAATTATATTGAGTTACTATTCATTTGCAAGATCAATGTTGTAAAATTATTTTCCAGCTAATTTTGTTTTGAATTATTCATTTGTTTTTAGATGGTCATGTAATGTTAAGCACAGAATGATGACATTGATATGACTACAACAACACTGTGTTGAACCCTTTCAAATTTTCATTGTTGATAGATAGCCCTGAAAAATCTCTTTCTAGGCACGCATTCATAAGAAAAAGAGAGAAAAGACATTGATTCATGCTACCCAAGGAAATCATATTAATCTTAGATAGTGATATATGGCATTTTCATTGTTTCAAAACAAAATGAAGCGCCAATTTGAAACATGACATAGAAAACAAAACTATACATATAAAATGTGTTATTAGAATTTGTATACTATCAATGGGAGTTTTCTTAGTATATCATAGTAGCCAAATTTGTTTTGGAGATATGTTTTCACTAATTCAAAAAATTATTGAACTATAAAAAATACTTAAATGTCATCTAGTTTTCCCTTGATTCTTTCAATGGGTGGTGAGATAGTTACATAGTTGTTCATAATTCTTTTATCTACTAGGTAAATTATATGTAGTCAAAAGGAAAAGTTAATCTTATACAATAGTCCTTGCTATTAAATTTTTGTAGGTATTTGTTGGGTTGTAATTTTGTAGGCATGTTTTTCAAATTCTTGGGTATGCATTTTTATGGGCATATTTTTCATGTTTGTGGACTCTACATTTTTGTGTGATGCTTCCAATGTTCCATTTTTCTATTCCTTTGTTGTCCTTTTCATTCTTATAAGTGAGGCATCTTTAGGCAAAATATGATGTGCAGGGCATATAAAGTGTTTCAATTATTTAAGCACACCCTTAATTGATGTAAGGTTGATCTATAAACTATCGTGGATATTCCACTAGACAGTTTGTCACAACAAATCTAATAAAATACATAAATCTTAACTGAGAAGGTTAATTTCATTTAGATCTCAAATTCTTTAAGAAATCTTAACTAAGAAGGTTAATTTCATTTAGATCTCAAATTCTTTAATTACTAGTTTTCTGCTTAAAATGTATGAAATAGTTGCAATGAAAAAAATAGAGAACATAACTAAATACTCATGCACCATCCATAAATAAACACAAGATATAACCCGGGAAACCCAATACGGGAGAAAACCTAGCTAGAAGGTGACGTCGCTCTACTCTCTTTTATTCAAATGCAAGTACAAAGAAAGGAGCACTCTATGTGGAGATTCCTTTGGCACTATGGCTTGTATGGCTACTATAGAATCTATCCTATCCTATTGTGTTCTCAAAATACCACTCGTAAGTGCTCTGCTCAACTATGGAACAAATACAATGCTAAAGAATGGAACCCCTTCTCCTCCTGGTGCCCTGGTATCGTCTGATAGCCATCTAGGGGTAGCATTTACCCTCAATTGAGATAAGGTTTTGGACCTTCTAGAATCATCTTGAAAGTCCATATGTGGTTAGCCCCATATGTGTGAGTAATGGGGGTTGATGTGGAATCCACTCATACCATGGTGGTCAACATGATAGGTCAACTTGCAAGAGGCATAACTTTTGCATAGGAGCTCCTATTCATGTGATTTTCAAAATGCCTTTAGAAGGTTTCAAACCCCAATTTTCCAAACCGGGACCTGCCATTAAAATGACCTTGCAAGTTGATTCCTCCAATTTTTTCCACTCTGAAATTATCAAGATAGACGAAAAATAATATAATGATCCAATCCAGACCATACTTCCCCATTTAAGGAGGCTTTTGGTCCCCAAAAGATTTACTTTTCCAGGAAGTTTTCCTTTCAACCCAATCTGCCAACAACCATGCTACTCATGTCTTATAGTTCTGGATCACTTTTGAAAAATTGTGTCCTCTTCCAACTCTTCCTAAGCATCTGGTGCTAAGTCCTCTAGACTTGTTCCTCCCCTAATCCAACATGGAAGGCTCGTAGAGTTTGAGATTCTCCACATTCACTACTGAGTAAATGTGCATGTATGGGAGTAGATTGAGTCTGTAGGTGTTATATCCCACCTTCTCCAATATCTTGAAAGTTTGATATCGCAAAGCCTTGATATCCTTACCAAGACCTTGTAGTCTTTCCTTGTTTAGTTGTAACCAAACTCTGTCTCCCAATTCTAATGACTTCTCAGTTCTATGTTGATTATGTTTGGCCTTGTATTTTTCTCGTGACTTCTTCAATGTCTCTTGTACTTGCAAATGGATTTTCCTAATCTTCTCAACAAATTTTTCTACTCTCAATGCATCTCTTGTGAGGTCCTCCCTCACTCCTCCTTGTTTTCCATATACAACATCCAAGGGTGAAGGTGGAAAATATCCAAAGCAAGTTTCAAAAGGTGACTTACCAATAGAAGTGTGGACTACTCTATTATAAGAGTGATGCATGTAGATCATATTTTCATCCCAAGTCTTCAGATGATTTTGATTGTAACCCCTCAAAATCTACACCAAAGTCCTATTGACTACTTATCTTGCCCATCTTTCTATGGATGGAATGTTGTAGATCTCTTCAACTTAATGTCCATGTTCTCCCATAGTGTAGTCCAAAATGTACTGATAAATATGGTATCTATGTATGAGATGATGCTCCTTCGTATCCCAAAGTGCACCTGGACTTGTTCAAAGGACGAATTTGCTTCTTCTTGTCCTTTGATGGCCTTTTTACAAGGCATGAGAATGCACATCTTGTTGAACCTGTCAAATACCACAAATAGATAGTCATGTCCCTTCCTGGTTGTTGCTAAACCTCCCACAAAATCCATGGAAATGATTTCCCAAGGTTGAGTGGGTATAGGTAAGGGATGGTATAGACCTTGCTTCCCGTTACTAGGCTTGCTGGTACAACAAAATATACATCCTCTAATATAATATGCTACATATTCTTTCATTCTAGGCTAATACACATACCTTTGTAAGTTGGCCACTACCTTCCCAACATCAAAATGTCCTACAACCTTGGAGGTATGAGCCTCTCTAATAAGTTGCATTTGTTCACCTTTAGGGACACAAAGCTTGTCGATCTTGTAGAGTAACGCATTTTGGGAATGATAGTCAGCACTGCCATCACCTTCTTCTATATAAATTTGGCCCTATAGTTATTGAAACACCTCCTTGAAGTCCTCGTGATATTTTGTGTATGCCTCTCAGTATACATCATGGATAAAAGGCTCCATGTGCATCATAGTTCCCAAAGTTGTAATTGTCGATGTGGGTGGCCTTGAAAGCATGTTGGGACCTAAAGGTTTTGAAGGAGATTGTGCGCACACCACAAATCAATACTATGTGTGCACCCATGAGTATATGTTGTGTGGCACTAGGAGGAATAAGCAGTTGTGCCAGCCAAAGGAAGAGTGCACTGGTCAATCCAATTTTGCACTGCGTGCAAGGAATCAAAGAGAAGAGTGCACACGTCAATCCAGTTTTTCACTGCGCGCAAGGAATTAAAGAGAAGAGTGCACTCGTCAATCCAGTTTTGCACTGCGCGCAAGGAATCAAAGAGAAGACTGCATGCAACGAATCTAAGTGTGTCTTTGGGAATATTTTGTAATCAAGTACGCATAGCCCAAATGATCATGGGGAAGAGTATGGATGAGTTGGCAAGTTAGTTAGGATTTCCATGCTCCAAGGAGGACACAGAGCATGCATGCAGATAGAAAAAACATGTGATTCCATTGATCACTTAAGAGAGTGGAGCAGAGAAGAAAATGACAGAGAGCCAAAGAAAAAATGACAGAGAGAGTTGAGTGCAGGAGAGGAGTTAGATGGAAGTCCAGTTTTTGGTCCCAATTATATTCGAGTTTTGTATGAGATTTGTGAGAGTTCTTATAATGAGATGGGAAATGGCTTAGAATGAGATAAGAGAGTGATGTTGTTTAGAGCGCATGGCGCCTATTCCGTGTATCTATGATGTTGTATCTACATGAATCTAATGAATAAAACATAAACCTCTATCTTTCTGCATTTTGTTGTGTGATGAATTGAGTAAATGTTTGTTTGTTTCTTTATGCATGATACTGTGTTAATAGGTTGTGAATGAATGAATATTTATGCCTAAGAGGCTTCCCTGTATGCATTGTCCCTTTGCATCTGACACAAGACAATCGGTCTCTATGATTCTCATGGTGTCTCGGGTGAGAACTTCTTCGGTCCTTGACTAAAAATTGAATATGTTGATGCCTTTGGGTTTTGTTGGTCAAAGCTTGACGAACCCTGGGTCTTCAACCCCCTAGTGATAGGAGAGAAGCGTGCCAACAAATGGTTTTTTTGTCGGCACTTGAAGGTTTTGTATTGCATGATGAAGGGAGAGAATGAGGTGGAATTTGTCTCGAGAGGAAATACAAGAATAGTTATCTGAGAAGGAAGATGAGTTTTCACAATGGGAGACCATGGATATGATAACCAATGTTGAATGCTAAAAATAGAGGTATATCTACACATATTTGCATGAAGGTTTCTTTGTTGAGTTTCCTTGTTTATTGTATGAATGATTGAAGAGGAAGATATCTATTAACATTGCTTTGGGAGTCCAAGAACCTCTAGTATGGGACTAGACTACAGTCAATAAACTGAAATCTCTGGATAATAAGTGGGCTTGAGAAATTGACTTATAGTTAAATCGAGTAAAGGAAGGATATATTGTTGAGTTTTCCATCGAACACAATGATTATTTCAACGAGGTTGAGAGAAAGTTTTTGGACGGCCCTAGAAAGAGATTGTTGGAAGAAATCCCCTTGTGGATCAAATGGTGATCGTAGAAAAGGGGTTGATGCACATGGAGCCTAATAAGATGGCCAAGTAGACCCCATCGCGCAGAAAGAAGGGGGGAAAAGAGAGAGAAAATGGATCCTATGGGACGAATCTAAAAGATGATGATAAGAGGTGAGAAGAGAATGGACCTAGAAGAACATAAGAGAAGAAGAGTGGAAAGATACACAAGAAGAGTTGAGCTAAGGAGGAAAGTCAAACAAAGGAGTAGAAAGAATATAGCAAGGGGTGAAGGATGAGGGGTCAAACCCAGGATGAAGAGAAAGGAGACCGCACTAGGAGGATGTGCGTGAGATATTATTGTGCCAAAAAGGAGCACATAAAGAGATAATTCATCAAAGAGACGCGGTGTTAGCAATTGGGTATCAAGTGAGGATATCAGGACTAGTGGTAGTAGGGTCAGAGAAGATGAACTCATGTCCGCTTTGTTATTGAGATATGTAATCACATCAGAGGAATATTATGCACTAAGTAGCAATGTCGATGTGGTAGAAGAGAGTGATTGACCCCTCCATGAAGGGGAAGAGGCTTTAGCTATTGTGAATGGACTTGCACAATTATAGGTAGGAATCTCTTTGGGATACTTCACTAGAGATTATAGAGAAGATGGAGGAGCCTCCTCTTTGAACCACCCCCTTTGCACATTTGTAACCAAGAAGAAAGAAATGAAGAAAGTGTGTAAATAGGAGTAGAATAAGAAAGAGTAGAAGGAAGAAGAAGAGAAGATACAAGTGAAGAAGAGGTCGAAGTCAACAAAACTTCACAAGGAAGAGTTACAGTATCATTATCTCTATCACCAACATTTAGTAGCCAGTCGGGAGGACATAACACTTGGTTAAGGATGGTGAATCAAGACACAACTCTAAGGATAACCATGTTCCATGGGATGGGTAAGGACGATGCAAAACAACATTGGTTTACATGTCAGGCTATATGGTCTGTGAAGAGAATCATGGATGAAGCGTCAAAGATAGCACACCTGGAAACCACCTTAGAAGATAGAGCTCTGACGTGGTATATGAAGTACAAGTGATTGCACCAGTGGGACAAGTGAGGTCCCTGACAGAGATTAAGAGAGATATACTTAGGGAGTTTCAAAATCCTAAGTCAAAATTACAATGTATCACTGAGATAAAAAAGATCAAGAAACAACTTTGAAAAACTGTGTGGGACTATGACCAATGGTTCAAAATACTATTAGACATAATGGTGTTTCAAATTAAAAACGTCCATCATAGAAAGTGGTTCAATGCAGGAATTCTACTCCACATTTGATTCCCACTCACCCAATAGAAGGTGATGACTCAGGTGGAGGCTATGGATATTGCAATGCACCAAGAGGTGGTGAGACATTAGCAAGGCTGCCACAGGTGCAGTCCCAACTCACAAATCTCACATTGTAGTTATAAGATATGGCTAAGGATAAGGTGGTGTGCGAGCATGTGTGGTGTGGTGTATTATATGTCATTCAAAAGGTCATTGTATGCTCTTCTACAAGACCGACAACTTGCCTCTTCTACAAGCCTGGCAACTTTCCTCTTCTACAAGCATGAAAACTTGCCCCTTCTACAAGCTTGATAACTTACTTCTTCTACAAGCCTGACAACTTACTTATTATGCAACCCTAACAACTTGCTTCTTCTAAAATCCTGACAACTTACTTCTTCATTCTCCAACTGTTCCTATAACAACTATTAAGAAATTATATCTGTTATATCCATTATCATTTTTTTTCCTCGGAAACAAAGCGTAATTCTATTCATCCAAAGAGAATTGAATTACATTTTGTAGGTGCTAACAACATCGCCCAATACTGGGTAAAAAATCCCAAAAGGACACAAAGTAACTAGCTGGGGAGCCAAAAAGAAGAATATGCATGAGTTGATAGAAACCCCTAAAAGGCCGAAAACTCGGTACAAGAGATCTTATCAAAGAAAAATACTCCAAAATAGAAAATCCAAACAAACCCTGGAGATCAGAAGGACCAGGTCAAAGAGGAATAAATCACAATAGCATAACAAGAAGGCAGTCACGTCGATGAAGACCCCATCCAGCAGCAAAATAAACCTAGAACTACATGCCCATTCCAAGGACCTCAAAGTGACGAAGCTGCATCGTATGCCCAAGGATAGGGCCTCAAAGTTCTGGCACTACCCCCACCAGAAAGTGAAAAACATCAACATCCACCAAAGGGAACCATACATGATCATACATCAAACCCTAAACAAGCTGAAGAAACCAGAGGGATTAACCGAAGAATGAAGCATATAAAGCATGGATCTCTCATGGAGAAACAAATCTGAGAAAAACCCAGGAATCACCCTCTCGGGAGCACACAAAATGTTGGACTGCAACACGAAAACAGATCCATATCCGCACCCAGAGCAAGCCTCTACGAAACGACCATATAAGCAGAGGGTTCGAGCGCCAATATAGATCGAGCCCCAACCTCACAATGAGATGGGATTGACCGCCATCTGAGCCTGAGATGAGGCAGAGAGCATATAGTAAACCCCAGTCCACCGAGAGACAGTCTACAGTGCGAGGAGCCACGTGAAACCAGTCGGGAGTAGGCAAAAGCGTAAGGCATGAGAAAGAGAGAACCAAATCCAGATCAATAGACTTATCACTCGAAGACCCATTCCATCGAAACATCACACAATCACATCACAATACACCGGATCTACGGATCACAGCCCAGCGAAACAATCCATCGCACAAAAGTGGTGACACCACCAGAAGCCCAAACGACGTCGGATCCACTCAAAAAATAAGAATCCGAACACCAAAATCAAAACCGAGTATCCCCTCAGCTAGCGACACGAACAACAGTCCCCCCATCTCACTCTACTGAAAGAAAAAGAACGAATCTCCCAACCACTCCAATGTACCAGTATGAGCACTTCAGGGACATATCTGAGAATGGAAAAGCCCCACTGCAACCGAAAAGAAGAGACCGATCAGAGAAAGAAAGAAAGGAAAAATGCGGGGAGGGGAGGGCTATGCGGCTAAGGAAACCCTAGCCGCAGACCCCTCCTCCTTAATCTTCCTCATGCCAATCAAATTAATCCTGTTATATCCATTATCATATAACAATTATGTTATTCATAGTATTTTTTAACTCCAAAACATAAACATTTATTCAAATTAAGTTTGCAATCATAAACCAATACTCATATGTATGATTATCTTGTGCTTCACAAAACTACAACGGGAAATAATTCAGCTCCTTGTTCCTCTTTGACACACCCACATGATCCCAACCACCATGCCATATGCATTATTAAGTTGCCTCTTCCTTGCTATACTCACCCTTCAGGATCAATCATACCCTTCACTTCTATACAGTCCCTCAGGCAATCCATCATTTTCCAAGGTGTTCTCGTGCAAGGACAATACCAACTTAAAGTCAGATTCTCGTTGGAAATCTGAAATATGTGGCAATCATAGGGTTTCAGTGTCCTAATAGTAGCCTTCTTCCCGAGCTTTCCAGCTTCAACAATCATTATCTCATCTTCTCATAATGTTTGTCTTTTGCACTAGCAAGTATTGGTCTTCCTTATGGGATTAAATCATGGTCATATCCAAGACCATTCTTCCTGCAATTTTCTCTACTTTCATTTAGCCAAAAAAATTGTAAGTACTCATGCACATTATCATTTTATTGCACATTACATTTTTTGCAATATTTACAACAACTCATGAAATGATCTAAGAATTGTATCTTTCCAACAATTCAATCACTTCTAGCTACTATTCATTTTAAACGGAATGAAACTATCATTCCCTACACATGCATTATCAAAACCCAAGAATTTCATAATGCAATAAACATTACCAATAAACAAATTGTTGTGTCAATTCCCATGGCCACATCTATACAATGAATGCTTACATTGACTATGGGATTACCACATATCTATGTCATGTACTCAACCATCGTGAGTTGGAAGGTTCAACCAACACCTCTACACATCATCCAAACTCTTTCCCCGTTACATGTTCGACTATTTGGATACCTTCCTCTTCGATCCATACACAACACCAATAATTTAATCCTTTAGTGCTCTTCGGTGTCGGCAAAGAGGTTGCAATCTAAACATCAGTTATGGGGAAGACCACTAAGCACTTGTATGGCACTATAGCCCATCCACATCCAACCATATCATGGCCTCACACATGGCTAGCTCTATTGGCATCCATTTCTATAGTAGGAGTATGTCTCCTGACTCAACCTGGTTATGACCTCATAACCATCATAACTTACCACTAAATGTTATATAAATGCATTCAAGCACTAAACATCATTTTGTACCTTCAAGGATCTCCACCTTTACACATCAATTCAAATATTTAACTTTAACTAAGGGAATTATTTCCTTAATTCCCTTCATCATTTTATGCAACATAAGTAACAAAATGCATACCTACATGGTTATTATCAAATTAATCGATGCTACTTGATCTTCTAGCATTTTGTAGAAGCTCGTAGGCTCCCTTCACCAACCTCTTGATCAACGTTCTTACCATCCTTGTTTGTCTCCATACAGATGGCTATCATATGTAGCAGAAACATCATCGACATTTCAACCATGCTATATCTTTTTTCCTGGATACATAATCCATCATTATTCATATTAAATAATCACGACATCATTATTGCATATATAAAATAAACTATTCTCAGTCTACATGCACTAATGCAGATCAATATGCACCAAGCATTCAATCTCATCATACCAACTGGGGCACATGCATTCTATATTTACTATATACATCATGCATCTCTTCTAGTATACACTCCAATGCATATATATTTCAACTTCTTGTGCTCCATGTAGTTGTCCTTTAATCATCTAGATCCCTACAACCTTGTGCATTATCATTCTTCTCATATGTGCACTATTGTTCCCTGATCTGCACATGTTCTAGCCAAGTCCTACTTGGCCATTCCACGATTCCAACCAACATTCCTTATTGGCCACTACCTTCACTTAGACAATCATGTTCTAACCTTACATTGTTGGAATCCTTCCAACACATTGGAATGATGTGCTTTATATCATTTCATCACCTTGATACTACAATATCCTTGAATCACCTTAACCATTATCATTATGGCATTCCTTGCCATTACCTCTATCTATCCATTGGCTTATTCAATTTTTGAAATACTTCTCTTCAATGCATTTAGTAATTCATTGCAAAACCCTGCTTGTCCACTCAAGACCAAACTGCTCCCAACAAAATGTTGTATTACTTTATTGGTACCTTTTGAGTGAATGGGCCTTCATTATTGTTGTTAGAATTTTTTGCTCGTTTAACCATAGACAATTTCACAATATTTTCACCCAACCATAGGCACATAGCCACCCCAGAGCACTGTAACCTTTGACAGATAGAATGATTATGGAAGCAACACTAGACCCAAAGGATAACCAAGAGAGAGAGTGCACCTTTCTCCAAAGGTAGCTCACCAAGCAGAAAGTCCCAAACCACAGACCAAGACCAGTACCCAGTTGTAGTCGTTGCAACTGCACTCTTCCTCTATACTTTCTCACCACTTTCTTGAGTGTGAGTGTGTGTTATCAAATTATCTCAAGCGCCTTATATTTATACTAATCTCGCCAGGTGAACAGGTGTCTCTTCAAGCATGGTCAACCTATCCTTTTCTGCATATAATACTTTAATATTACTTATTTTGCTCAGCCGACTTGTCTTCCAGTGTTTTCACACATATGTTTAGGTTTTCTCTTGCTTCCAGAATATTCTATTCTAGTCAAAGGTTTATCCATGGAAGTTAATACCTCCCGCAGCTACCAAAACATCAACACTCCCTCTTAGCTAGGGAGGTATTTAACCATGATGTTCCCTTCTGGTCTTCATAGCCTTGCTCGTTATGCCATGATCCTCTCATCATGGTTACACAAACCATGCTACTAGTAGCATCATTATGTCACACATGGCTACACCCATGTGGACCTGTCAATCTCGTCTAGGGGCCACAACCCGCTAGAGAACACTAGAGATACACCTCGTAGTGTGTTATCATCATCGTCATTGGATACACCCACATGATGTGCTCACCTATGGCTACACCCATGTCGTGAGTATCATCATTATTATCATCATTATCCATCCATCTCACATGGCATAAGACCTACATGGTCTTCCAGACTGGTAGCATCACCAGAGCTACACATGATATCTCATGATCACCCAAATCATATTACGAGCAACACCATCACAACCATACAGGTTCTCAACTACACCATTAGCATACCATACTGTCTCACTAGTGTAGCAACAACATGAAATACTAGACCATCTCACTGGAGTAGCCTACAACTCGGCATAAAGCCTACAACTCAACATGAAGCCTACAACTCGGTACAAGGCCTACAACTCAACATGAAGCCTACAACTCGGCATGAAGCCTACAACTCGACACAAGGCCTACAACTTGACATGAAGCCTACAACTCGGCACAAGGCCTACAACTCAGCATGAAACCTACAAGTAGACACAAATGCCTACAACTCAGCACAAAGGCCTACAACTCGGCACAAAGCCTACGACTCGGCACAAAGGCCTACAAGATCCTTCTTTTTGAATTTTGCCATCAACTCCCTTTAACTTAGAGAATCCTCGAACCACGCTTATGTTTGCTTCATGTCCCTATGCATCCTACAAAGTGTCATGAAACCTTGCTTCTTCTTGATCACTGACTGTTGGAAGATTGGTTGTTGTCATTGATGTCAACCCTAGTCATGGGTTTTGGACCGCAAGATTGATAAAGGTATTTGGACATGAAGGACAATGCACATGCATATACAACACTCATGAATGGATAGTATACATCATGTTGTTTCCGGTGGTATTTGGCACGTCATGTGGATCCTCATGGTTGAGGAGAAATGAATTTTTGAAGATGACAAAGTGAATTGAAGAAGGAAGTACATGTAGGCCCTGAAGATAATTAAAGAAAAGAATTACAAAATAAGAAAGTGTCAGGTCAGCCCTAA
>ML780399.1:132624-146320 GCA_009831015.1 Picea engelmannii
AAGAAGGAAGTACATGTAGGCCCTGAAGATAATTAAAGAAAAGAATTACAAAATAAGAAAGTGTCAGGTCAGCCCTAATGTTAAAATGAAGTGACATAAATGGTATAAATAAACATCATTATACATTAATTTTGATACAAGTCGAATTAGGAAATAAGAAGTAAAGAAGGTTGGATTCAAGGGAGGATGAAGTCTTTTAGTGATGTGTTCTAAGGTATGTTATTTTCAGGTCATCTTACCATTTTTGCTATAACTTTTTTTCTAAAATGATTCAGATGGTGAAATCGCTATGGTATTGAGAAGACATATCAAGGTACCTCTGGTAAAAATTTCACCTCTTGATTTTCTATAATTATGGAGATACACTCTGTGGAAGATAGGGTTTGTGACCAGTCTTGAAGTTAGTCAATAAACAGGTGTTCCGAGTAAAACAGTCATAAATTATTCATACATAATCCAAATGAAGTGGGACCACTTCCATTGTAAAGAGTACGGACTGTAGTTTCTTGTGTGCAAGTTTTAGACTTGGATCTTAAATATTGAGCGCGGGGCATGCTGTACACATTGGGTCTTCTGAATAGACCATAATTGAATAAAGTCTACCATTCTTTCTATAACCTCTTTTTGGGGTGGATTCAAGGAGTGAAAATTGGAGGAGTTTCAGAGAATACAATGAATAATATTATCTACAGTATCAGAGTACTCCAAGAATTGAAGAATTGCAAAAATTGAAGAAGTCTCGGGAAGCATTATCAAGTTCTATGTGATGATTGGTTGATGGTGATGATTTAATGTAAATTTTTATTATCTCTCATATATTCTTGAGTGGAAGGAAGGGGCAAGGATGGAGAGTTCAACTCACTCTTGATATTGGAGGATTGTATCTTCCTCTTGGAGGTTTATCCCTCCCTCTACATTTGGAAGCTGTAGCTACCTTTGGAAGTCATTACTTCCCTTGAACAAAAACTATTGATTATTTCTCATATATTGTGCATGGTGTATTGGTGTAACTCTTATACTATTGTTCATTGCTCACTAGATATAATTGAATGGTTTAAGTATAAGTTGAAAAAGGTTTTTAAATTGTACTTGATATTGATTCACCCCCCTCTTAGTATCAACACGTCTCTCTCTGAAGTTTGGCTCCCTCTAAGTCCTTTCAAGTCTTTCTTTTTTGTGGTAACCTTCTTGGAATACGTAGGATAACCTACCTGAAACATAAACAACAAGAGCAAAAGTATTTCCAATATAATAGAATTTTATATAAGAACATATCAATTTCATGGTAATCCATTATAACATTACCAGGGTGTCCTGCCTAAGAACAAGAACAAGAAATATCTCCTAGAGGAGATGTTAGTTCATATTGCAATTAAGTACAATAAGCATTTATATTAATAGTACATGCTACTTGTTGAAATATTGTAATTACAAAGAGTATTCTATTTATTATTAAGTTATTATTCATTAGATCAATCCCCTTTTGTGGATTGATCATGTTGGGCAATGTAATTGACCAAATCCCCTTTTGCGGATTGATCAAACCCCAAATATATTATGTAAATTGAGAAGTTAGCCCCCTGGCCTAATTAAAGTGGTTTTAACCACTCAGAAGACAAGTCGGCCCTGCCTAGTGAAGAGACACCTTTCCAGCACTTGCCAGTTTGTATAACTAGAGGAAGTCAACGCATCACTCACTCATTCGCTCACTCAATGCGCAAGTATGGCAACTGTAGTTGGAGAAGCAGGAAGAGAGAGGTGCATTGCTCAGTAGAGGATATTCTCTAGTTTTTGGTTTATTGTATTGGCATTGTATTGGCTATCTATATTAAGGAAGTTTTTGCTGGGTTTTCTCGCCCATGAGGGTTTCCCAGGATAAATGTTGTGTATCTTGTGATTGTGTTTCTCTTAGTGATCCTATGTATGCTATGGTTATCTAGTAAATTGAAAAGAAACCTAATAATAGCTTAAACCTTAACATGGTTTCAGAGCTAAGCTGAAGAAAGCATCTTTCACTGGATAAAGAAAAATGTCATTGTTGTCGTACAAGAAAATTAGGGTTTTTTATTGAAGAGGAATTTCAACCTAAAAATCATCTAGAAAAGTGTGCCCTAGCCTAGGGAACTCTTTGGCACCTTCAGTGCATTTTTTCAGTGGATAGAACTCCTAGAAAGTGAAACCCTAGTTTTCATCGGTACCAGAAAACCAGAAGTACCAGAAAATCAGAAAACCAGAACCAGTCACAGAAGTACCAGTCCAAAATTCCACTGGTCAAGTTTGAAAGGGAAAATTTTGGATTTTCTGAATTCCAACTGCACCAAGCTACTTGCCTCAGCCAAGCGCACCTCCTGGTAAGTTCAAAATTAAATTCTGAGCATTTTCAATTTTTGGTCATTTTCCTAGCTCCAGGTGAAGATGTCTGGAAGCACTAAACTTGTTGACAAGCTAGAAGGTGTGAAAAACTTCTGTGCCTGGAAGTATATGATTGCACTCATTCTTGAAGAGAATGATTTAGCAAGATTCATTAAAGAAGATGTACCAGAACCTACCGATGCTGCAGCTAAAGCAAAACACCAAAAAGACACAGTTAGGGCCAAAAGAATAACTGGAGATTCTGTTAAATATCACTTGATTCCTCAAGTGGCTTCAAAGAAGACTCCAAAAGAAATGTTTGATGCCCTAACCATATTGTATGAAGTAAATAACATCAATCAGAAGATGAATTTAAGAACTCAACTCAAAATTACAAGGATGCAGAAAGGAGAAACAATTCAAGAATATTTCTCTAGAATATCACAATTCAAAGAATAGCTAGAAGCAATTGATGATACTATAGATGAAGATGAACTTATAATGACAACCCTTAATGGTCTCACAAGACCTTGGGATGCATTCATCCAAACTGTTTGTGCCAGAAAGGAGAAATTAAACTTTGACAGTCTTTGGGAAGAATGTATTCAAGAAGAAGCAAGAGTAGCTAACCGAGAAGCATTACTATCAACATATGAAGATCAAGCCCTAGCTACTCATACTAAAGGAGTAAGAAAGAGGTATTACTTCTAGAAAGAAACTCATAAGGAGTCCCACCCCCAAAACAAATTCATACATAAATAATCTCACCCTCCAAGGAGATTCCAGAAGTTTCAGAAAGGTCAAAGAAGAGAAAAAGATTTCTCATCCTACCAATGTTACCATTGTGACAAGATGGGACATACTGCTAAGAATTGCTTAGCTAGACGAGAAGAATACAAGAATAGAAACAAGAGGCACCATGCCCATACAGTTGAAGATGAAGAACCACCCACAAAGATGATAAAAGAACAGATTGAAGACTATGTCTTAATCTCTGCCCTCTCAAAATCAGTATCACCTAGTGAGGACACTTGGCTCATAGACAGTGGTGCTTCCAAGCACATGATAAGTCAAAGATACATTCTCTCTTGCCTTACATAAAAGAAGTTTCCCTAGAAAGTTACACTTGGAGATGATTATCAATACCCTATCAAAGGAGTAGAAGAATCAAATTACAAACTTGATTCATGGACACCAATGAAGATGAAGGATGTACTATATGTAACAGGTTTGACAAAGAACTTACTTTCTATCTCACCTTTAGAGAAGAAAGGATTCAGAGTTGCCTTCATAGATGGAGAATTTCTTATGTGGCCCAAAGGAAAAACCATGGAAGAAGCAATTGTTATTGGAAAAGAAGAAGGTGGCTTCTATAAGCTAAAGGGTCACTCAGAAGCAGCCTTGACCCATTCCATTGAGAATCCATGTGAACTTTGGCATAGAAGACTAGCTCACATAAACTACAAGGCATTACCATATGTAAGAAAGGCAGTCGCAGGTCTACCGAAATTCAAGGTTGACCATGAAGGTGTGTGCAATGGATGTGCACAAGGAAAGAACATCAAGAACCCTTTCTCGAAGAGAGACAGTAAAGCAGAAGGAGTCCTAGAGCTCATTCACTCAGAAGTATGTGGCCCAATGCCATCAACCTCCATTAGTGGGTATGTATACTATGTATCTTTTATTGATGACTATTCTCACAAAACCTGGGTTTACTTTTTGAAATCAAAAGATGAAGTGTTTAGTAAATTCAAGGAATTCAAAGCCTTGATAGAGAATCTCTCTGAAAGAAAGATCAAGATACTCAGGTCAGATAATGGAAGTGAATACACCTCAAAAGAGTTTGCAAACTTTTGCAAAGATGTCGGGATCAAGAGGGAATGCACCACTCCCTACAATCCTCAACAAAATGGAATTGCAGAAAGAAAGAACATAACTATAATGGAAGTAGTGAACACTATGATCCATGATCAAGATCTTCCAATGCACTGATGGGCAGAAGCAACAAAAAAAATAGTATATGTACAAAACAGATTGTCCCATAGTGCACTTGGGTTCAAGACCCCTGGAGAGATGTTCTCCAGAAAGAAGCCAAAAGTAAGCCATCTCAAAATATTTGGATGTCCAGTATTTGTACACATTCCGAAAGAGAAGAGAACCAAGTTGGACTCTTTAGGAAAGAAGGGAATATTTGTTGGATACTGTGAGGTCTCCAAGGCCTTCAGAGTTTATATACCAGGTTACCATCATATTGAGATCAACAGGGATGTAATCTTTGATGAAGATGCCACACTTAATAAATCAAGAAGATGCCAGCTTGAAGAAGTATATGAAGAAGAACCTGTGGCTCCCAGAGTTGCAGAACCAGTGAGGGAAGTCATAACTTCCCTTGATGAGGAGATTCTAGAAGATCATGACATAATATAATCTCAAGAACCTGCCCAAATGACGATCTCCCACAAGAGAAATCCAACCTAGGCAAGAGAACTTATTTAAGATGGAGAGAAGTATGGTGCCCCCGAAGGAACCACGAGACAAGTTAAGAAACCCAAGCCATTCTCTAGTTATATGTCTTTGATGTGTGATCTCTTAGAGAAGGAGCCTACTTGCTTTGAAGAAGCTATTCAAAAGAAAGAATGGGCAGATGCCATGACATAAGAATACCAATCCATTATAAAGAATGATGTATGGGAAATAGTTCCCAGACCAAAGAGAAAGGACGTGGCATCTTCCAAATGGCTTTTCAAAATAAAACATATTGTTGATGGACGTATTGAGAAATATAAAGCAAGGTTTGTTTCTCGTGGATTTTCTCAAAAGGAAGGCATTGACTATGAAGAGACGTTTGCTCCTGTAGCCAAATACACTTCAATCAGAACCATCATAGCTCTTGCAACTAAGATGAAGTGGAAGTTACACCAGATGGATGTGAAAACAACTTTCTTGAATGGTGTCATTGAAGAAGAAGTGTATATAGAACAACCACAAGGGTTTGAAGTTGAAGATAGGAAGACTCATGTCTGCAAGTTGAAGAAGGCTATGTACAAATTAAAGCAAGATCCTAGAGCTTGGTATGGAAGGATTGGCAATTTCCTGACGAGCTTAGGCTTTACCAAGAGTAAAGTTGATTCTAACCTTTACTTCAAGGTTATGAATGATGAGCTTGTTATATTGTTGTTGTATGCGGATGACTTATTCTTAATTGGAGAAGAAAATCTCATCATTGATTGTAAGAAGAAGCTCGCTGCAAAATTTGAGATGAAAGACCTTGGCCTAATGCACTATTTCTTAGGCCTTGAGGTCTGGCAGAACCCAGAGAAGATCTTCCTTAACCAAGGGAAGTATGCAGTTGAAATAATAAAGATATTTGATATGTTGGAGTGCAAATCCATGAATACACCCATGGAAACAAAGTTGAATCTCATGGTTGACACGTTGTTAGAATTGATTGATGCTACGTTGTACAGATAGATCATTGGATCGTTGATGTATCTAACGAACACCAGGCCTGATATATGTTTTGTTGTGAACACCTTGAGTTAATTTCTAGTAGAGTCCAGACGTGTTCACCTGGTTGCTGCAAAACATGTGATGAGGTACCTTAAGGGTACATTAGATTGTGGTCTCAGTTATAATGGAGATCATGACTTCAAATTGAGTGGTTATACCGATTCAGATTGGGCTGGAAGTGTCTATGACATAAAGAGCACTTCAGGATGTTGTTTCAATCTAGGGTCAACCATGATCTCATGGAAGAGTAGGAAGCAATCAAGCATTGCTCTCAGCACAATAGAAGCATAATACATTGTTGCATGTTCCGCCAGTTGTGAATCCATATGGCTTCGAAAGTTGTTGATAGGTCTATTCGATCTGGAGATGGAAGCAACTGTGATCCTATGTGATAACCAGAGTTGCATAAAGATCACAAAGAACCTTATGTTCGATGACAAGTCAAAACACATAGAGATCTGATATCATTACATATGTGATATGGTGCAGAGAGGAACCATAAAGCTCCATTATGCCAGCACGGATGAACATGTTGTTGATGTGTTGACCAAGCCTCTATCTTGTGTAAAGTTTGAGCACTTTCAAGATAAGCTTGGTGTAGTCCGAAAGGACCTCCCTCGAAAGGGGGAGTAGTGTTGATGCCAGCCTAGTGCTGAAGATTTCCAACTTCGTGTTGACGTTGTTGTGATGCCAGCCTCGTGATGAAGATTTCCAACGTCGTGTTGATGTTGTTGTGATGCCAGCCTCGTGATGAATATTTCCAGCTTCATGTTGATGTTGTTGTGATGCCAGCCTCGTGCTGAAGATTTCCAACTTCGTGTTGATGTTGTTGTGATGTCATCCTCGTGCTGAAGATTTCCAGCTTCGTGCCGATGTTGTTGAGATGTCAACCTCGTGTTGAAGATTTCTAGCTTCGTGCCAATGTTGTTGAGATGTCGGCCTCGTGTTGAAGATTTCCAGCTTCGTGTTGATGTTGTTGAGATGCCAACTTCATGCTAAAGATTTCCAGCCTAGTGCTGATGTTGATGATGCTCCAACCTTCATGTTGTGATGTTGTTGATGGTGATGATGCTCCAGCCTTCATGTTGTGATTCTGACGTTGTTGATGATGCTCCAACCTTTGTGCTGTGATGTTGTTGTTGTTGATGTTGTATCAACCTTGTGTTTTTATTGATGATGATGATGTATTAGTATTAAACTAATCCATGTTGATGCAGATGATGATGCCATTCCAATTCCTTGTTGTGGATGATGATATTGATGATGAGAAAAGCTTCCGATGATTTATAGATATGTCGGTCAGTGTTCCAGATGTTGTTATTGTTGTTGCCCTCTCTCTCTCCTGATGATGTTGTAGAATACCCTTCTTGTTATGGGGGAGTGTTGAAATATTGTAACTGCAAAGAGTATTCTATTTATTATTGAGTTATTATTCATTAGATCAATCCCCTTTTGTGGATTGATCATGTCGGGCATTGTAATTGACCAAATCCCCTTTTGTGGATTGGTCAAACCCTAAATTTATTATGCAAATTAAGAAGTCATCCCCCAGCCTAATTAAAGTGGTTTTAACCACTTAGAAGACAAGTTGGCCCTACCTAGTGAAGAGACACCTTTCCAACACCTGCCAGTTTGTATAAATAAAGGAAGCCAATACCTCATTTGATCACTCACTCATTCGTTCACTCAGTGCGCAAGTTTTGTAGCTGCAGTTGGAGAAGAAGGAAGAGAGAGGCACATTGCTCAGTAGAGGATATTCTCTAGTGTTTGGTTTATTGTATTGGCATTGTATTGGCTATCTATATTAAGGAAGTTTTTGTTGGGTTTTCTCCCCCATGAGGGTTTCCCAGGATAAATGTTGTGTATCTTGTGATTATGTTTCTCTCAATGATCCTATCTATGCTATGGTTATCTAGTAAATTGAAAAGAAACCTAATAATAGCTTAAAACTTAACACTACTAAGTATTCATTTGTTCCTAGAATTAATAAAATTTAAAGGATTGAAATACTCACTTAAGCAACAATAATAAAAATATCAAACCTGATATGCAAACTTGGAGTTTGGCTATTGTTCCGCTTGAGTTGCTTTTCTTCTAAGACAAGTATTCTTTCCAACTTGGAGAGTGTGTTTTTCCTTAGAATGTATTAGATCTTAGATCTTTCTGGCTCTATGATTACTTCTTGGAAAAAGATCCCATTTCTTTCCAGAGATTCAGATCTGCAGTATTTTCTTTTTATTGTTTCTCCTACTCCACGTTCATGTGCTTGGAAGCTCCAAAAATCAAACTCTCCATCCTTTGATGCCTTCTCTTCATTCTGTCGTTCCATAATTTTTCCCTTTGTTCTTTGCAAGGATGATGTCAATCCTTGTCTTCCATTCTCTACCAAGAGACCATGCTTCTGTTGTGCCACTCTGATTTTATGGAGGAATTCATGATTGTCTTTGACTTTGACCTTGACTAGTCTTTTGACTTTGACCCAAAAATTAAAATTTGACGTTTTTGATGGTTGAGGGCACCAGAAGATGCGCTAGGTTAGGGCGCACTAGGATAACCAAAAATTAGTCCCAATACTTCATAGAAAATTTCGCTGCAACTGGTATTGCAACTGGCACTGTAACTAGCACTGCAACTGGCGCGAAGGAACTGACACAAATGAACTGGCACTGCAACTGCAATTGTGCTACAACGAGCTTGACAGAGAGTTGTGGATCTACCTTCTAGTGGTTAGATTGTTCCAAAGGTGGTGTGGGCCCATAACCTATTAGAATGTTGTGCTCGTTTAACCATAAACACTATTGAAATATTGTCACCCAACCATAGGCACACAACCACCCCCAAGCAAGGTAACCTTTGACAGATAGAATGATTCTAGAAGCAACACTAGACCCAAAGGATAACCAAGAGAGAGAGAGAGAGCACCTTTCTCCAAAGGTAGTGCACCAAGCAGAAAGTTCCAAACCACATACCAATACTAGTACCCAGCTACAGTCGTTGCAGCTGCACTCTTTCTCTAGACTTGTGCACCACTTTCTTGAGTGTGAGTGCATGTTACCAAATGAGCTCAAGCGCCTTCTATTTATACTAATCTGGTCAGGTGAACATGTGTCTCTTCAAGAAGGGCGGACATGTCCTTTTATGCATATAATACTTCAATATTACTTATTCTCCTAAGTCTACTTGTCTTCCAGGGTTTTCGCACATCTATTTAGGTTTTCTCTTGCTTCTGGAATACTCTATTCTAGTCAAAGGTTTATCCATGGAGGTTAATACATCCCGCAGCTACCAAAACATCAACAATTTTATCCCTTGAATCCTTTGCACATGTACCTTGCTTCCACTGCACACTCTGATAATAGAAGTGGCTTTCTTTCTCTGACTACTTCGTCTATAGTTGTCAATTCATAACTAGCAACCCTTATGAGTCCTCATAGACTAGTCCTTGGAGATGATTTACACATCCATGTGACTCACCCATTATCTCCTGGGATCTTTTTTCACTTTTGCAACAAGCTTTGCAACCTTCACTACATTTCTACCTTCAATGCTATGGGGTCCTCCTTAACTCCCTGTGCATGCTAATGACATCCTTGACTTGTTGGCTTCATTTTCTTTGAAAATCCTTGTTGATATTCCCTTGGAATTCATTCAAAGTGTATAGCAGTTGAATAATAATTTTGTTCTACTCTTCTCGAGTCCTTTATCCACTTTTCATAATTTGCTTTGTAGCTCTTTATTGCCTCAACCAACTTATACAAGTGTTTCCCTGGTTCCATGTCATTTTCTTGTAAGTAATAACTACCTTGACAATTAGATGAACTATCTAGTTTATAACTTGTGTCATCAACAAGATCAATTTCTTTCCCTTCCTTCTATTGTAACTTGGATTTATTCAAGAGTAGAGAACCCACATCATTGATACTTTTTGTTGATAAGTCTTTCAACACCTCATAAATGCCCAAATTTATACTGCCATTTCCTAATGATTAAGCTTCATGGCCATCCATTCAATAGGCTCTCGACATAACATTCTCTGCTTGAGTGTTCCCCTACTCATCAACACTACCCTTTTACTAGAATTCAATCTCTTCCCATTACCAAGTTGTTATATTCCAAATGTGCCTATATACCCTTGCATAGGCACTATCATGAGTGTATGCACTCTTTTACCCATTACTGACATCTGGACTATCCTTGTAACATTTGGAAATGTTTTTTTCCAAAATTGACATTATTTGGAAAATCTTCATTTTGAACATTTGCATGGTTCCCATAGCTCAATTTCCCTTTTCCCTACAGCTTTATAAAACAACCAGATTCTCTCTTGGAAAATTCAATCCTTTTATCATGTTGTCCCCTGGATTACCTTTCCAATGGATCTACTCATGCCTCAATATGATTTCCAAGATGAAAGTTATGACATCCTGAAATCAACAATTTCACCCCTTTTTGAACCTGTTTCATTGGTACCAAAATCTCATGGGCTGACTTCTGCCTAATGTAGAAGAAAATATGGAGAGAAGTAGGATTTTTTTTATATTGGGCACCAATAGTATTCATGATTTTGAATACACAAAAACTCTCATATTTGGGATCTACTCCGTCCAACATCTGCATCAATTTAGATTTGTCAATTTGTCCCTTTTGCATTTACTCCAGACATAATTTTTGGCCAAAAATGGCTATCTCTCAAACAGAGCAAAACTAGAAAAAATCATCTCAAGACAAAGTTGTTCAAATTGGTGAGTAGATAAAAAGTCAAGTAAATAAAATTTTATGGACAGGTGATCCGAGGTCCCTTTTCTTCCTTTTAAGTTTTCAAAAATCCCCATAACACGCCCATAAATAGTATATTTTCCCCTATTTCAACATTTCTACTCCAAACCCCTTTGAATTTTTCTAGAGGCCCAAATGGGTACTTCTTTTTGAGTTGCCTATAAAACTTTCACCCTTATCTGGGCCCCGATTACCAAGCACAACCCAGATCTTCAAAAGTCACTATTTCACATTTTTCAGAAAATGGATACATAATTAGCCAGTGGGCCTCACTAACATTCTTGTATCCTTTCATTACGGACTTCTTTTGTAAAATGGGTTATTTCTCCTCCCTTTCCTCCCTCTCTCTCTTCTTCTTGTCTTTCTCTTTCTCTCTTTTCTCTTATTGACGATCAAGATATTTCCCTTTCTTCAACATTTTGGTGCCAAAAGCTCATTCTCCTCTAACGTATTGGCATCAAAATCTCTTCTACTCCCCAACGTATCAACACGCAATTTGCTTTCCTCGTCGATGTATCGACGCAAGATTCACTTTCCTCGCCAATACACGATGTATCAGTGACCTATCCTCTTTTATTTCCAATGTATCGACAACTTATTTTATTTTCTCATCGACGCACTATATCGGCGGAAGATTTACTTCCTTCGTTGAAACTATCCTTTATCGATGATTTATCTTATTTCTTCACCGACGACTTATTTTCTTTCCTTGTCTACATATCGACAAAATATTCACTTTTCTCGTCGGTGTATCGATGAGCAAATGGCATATTTCGTTGACGTTTCAATGAGAAAATTGCATCTTCTCACCAATGTTTCAGTGTCATATTGGCTTTCTCCTCCAACGTATTGGCAAATAAATCATGTTTTCTTGCCAATGTATCGGTGAAGGATCCTCTTTTCTCGTCAATGCTTTGACGAAGAATCCACTTCTTTGTCGAAACTCTTTATCCTCCTTTTTGGATATTTCTTAAGTTCTTCCCTCATCAATGTATCGATGAAGATCTTCATTATTCATCAATACACACTATATCGACAACTCCGACATTTTCGACACTTAGTCGATTTTTGCATTTTTCGAGCCTGCATGGGTTGCAATTGTCACGAAAACACCCGACTCATCCCGTGAGTCGAATTTCAACCTCTCAAACATCAAATCGACCTCTGCAATGGAAAACCCAACACCAAAAATTGGATTTCGATGGATTTTAACTAGGATTTCTCCATCTTGGCAAACTCAATTTCGCCCCCAAACACCTATGTCGCTACCATAAATTTGGTTACTTTAACCTCCATGACCAAAACCCACTTGCTAAAATCAAATTTTTGACATACCCAAGTTATTTCAATTGATAAATGCCCAAAATTGGGGATTTGGCTCAATCTGAAAATTTTCCCCAAATAAAAACAAAACAACAACTCCATATGTGATGTGGAAGGCCGTGTAGGCCTAGTGTTTTAACCTACAACTCTGATACCAATTGTAAAGAACCCCGAACCACTAAACCACAAATTTTCCTTCTCGTGCACATAAAAATTGCAGCAAAACACATGCTAATTTATCCATGCAAATAAGAACATTCCTAAAAAATAGAATGCAACTATTCAAGCAAACACACACATCATTCATATATAAATTTACACAACAAAATTAACATTTAAACAAAACAAAAAAACTTATCTTGAATTGTTGAACTAACTGGTTGCGTACAAGGGACATTCCTCCTAGCCATAGGCATTGTTGTTCCATTCTCTCAACAACAGGACACCCCCGAGCTGAGGCTATGAGTCTACAAGAAGGTTTGGCCCTCTTCGTTATCCACTCTCCACAATCAGTAGCCCAAAACCCATGTTCTATTCCAACAGTAGTTCCAATCCACTAGTTGATCTCTTCCCCTCAAGCTACACAACCCAAGGAATGTGATCTCCCTTCTTCACCATGCAGTCCCTCAGGCCTTCCCACTTCCCTCTAGGGCTCTAGTGCACTTGGTTGGCTAGGAAACTCACGGTTGGGGACTCCAAGAACCCTTAGTTTCTCTAGGAGTTCTCACAAAAACCTTCTTAAGGCTATTGAGCCATTTCCTCAACATGAAATGTCACTTACAGGCATGCAACCTTCATTACAGGCCTACAACCTCATTTTCAACATAAAACTCAACCCAACAATGGTTGTTCTTAAGCATAACATGGATGGTTCTCTTTTTCCAGTGCTCAGCCCTCCTCTTGCTCTCCAAAACCAACATGAAAAACTACCCCAAGAATGAACTTGAATTTCCTTTTCTTCTTGTAGGGTTTCAAAATAGTCCCTATTCTCACTCCATTAATTCACTAAAACCCTCACAATTACTTCCATTTCACCTTCATATCACCTCCACATCATTACATTTACCTCATCATTGGGTTATAACTATGCTTTTCCAAAGTTTATCAATTCTTAACATTTTTAAGTGGATTTGTGGTTAAACTTTAGAAAATAATATGCTTATACTTATACCTAACAATAAGAATGAGTTTGTTAACATGTGTAGGTACACAAGAAGCTTCCTAGGCACCTTTATGTGGCACTCTATGTTCAAATTCGAATTTGAGGAGATCATGGAGGAGATTATTGAAGAAGATCATGGAGGAGATCATGGACCTCATGGAGAATATCATGGAGGATAGGGTTATGTGTCTAGATGGTTGAGAGATGTATGGAACTAAAGAGAGATTAGTGGATCACATTTATGAGTTTGTTATCATAGCTCTTGTATAAATAGGAGTGTCACCTCCTTCATTTCTAAGCTTGTAATCTTAGAATTAGAGAGAGTTGTAATCTTAGAGTTGGTTTGTAATGGAGATTTTGAAATAAAGAATCATACTTTGATTTTGCTTCTACATCTGAGTCTCCTTTGAAGTGGTGTGCTTGTGGAGTCATGGAGGGCCCCCATGGCCTCACTTGCATGCTTATTTGCTTATTTTAGGTATAATTTAATTTATGTTTGATTTCAGCTCTTAAGTTTTGTTAAATGTTCTAATATTGGAAGAGTCTTATTTGAAAGTGTTCTTGTAAGAGAAC
>ML780399.1:146370-159375 GCA_009831015.1 Picea engelmannii
TAGATTTAGGTTTGTTTCATTTCATCTTTTAAATTTTTGTTAAATGTTCTAATATTGTAGGAGATCCTAAAATTCAGGTGTTCTTGTAAGAGAACCTTAGGATCTTGACAATTGATAGATCTAGGTTTGATTAGTTATTGAAATAGAGCTTGATGAATATGTTCTTGTAAGGGAACTTTAAGATCTTGGACAAATTAGGAATCTTTCTAGATCTATATATTTTAGGTAGCACTTCTAAGTTTACCTTCCCGGGTTGACATTAAATAAACTCCAATTGACATCATCAATTAGAACTAAACACTTCTCATGCAAGATCGAATCACACATTTCCCAAAATGTAGATGTACTTGGCCCATGTTGTCATAAATTGGGTGAGTTGAACTTTCCCACCTACCACTCTTACATCACTTTAATAACTCTTTGATATTTCTAAGGGAATAAAAATTATAATGAAAATGGATGAATTATTAGGAATGGGTAACCCCTTGGACCCCTCTTTAGCCCCCTCTCTTGCAGAATCATAGCTCACTGTCATTATCGTCCCACTCGTACCACAACTAATGATTATTACTTTTATTAATTATTTTCAATGTACTAATTACACAATTCACCCCTTTGCCATATTAATCAATATAGGCTCTTCAACCTAACATATCAGCTCACCAACCTCTTATCGTATTTAAACAATTAAATTGTTAATTGTGGGGATTAAAAATTGGGACATTACACACCTAGCTATCAGTGGATCACCCTCCAACCTAATTGTTTATGTATTTCTTTCCCACCAGGTTAAAGCATGGCCCTCTAACTTTAATCTAGCAAATGGAATATTTTGCTCTTCATCTATATGGTGTACACTAAAATAAACTTCTAGTTGTTGCAACCAATGATTCGGTTTTAATGCATCGATCTCACCTTGGTATGGATTTATGTCCACTTTCTCTTCCATCTTGAATAGGGACTATGAAGGGTTAACAACACTCAAACTTGGCTTCTCTTTCTCGGGTTCTTTCCGTGACTCCTTTTTTGGGTCTTCTTGATCTCCCGATTTTCCTTTTGATTTGATCTCTAAGTTAGAGCCTCCATCGTCTCTGAATGGTTTGAGAATTCTCGCTAAAGATGCCATGAGGAGGTTCATATTGTGATTGATGTCGACGAATTGTGCTTCCAACCTCACAAATCTCTCTTTTGTTGGATCGTGGGGGTTGTTCTCAACACAGTCGTCAGCCATGTTTAGGATTTTGTGACTTTCCTCTTAAATCAATTCTTGGATCCCTTGCAGCTTCACACAAATACCCAAAGAAACTTGCTCTGATACCAATATGATCTGTAAATTGTTGTGGATATTCCACTAGTACAATTCGTCACAATATATTTAATAAATAAAATTGAAATCTACACTATATAGGTTAAATTCCTTTAGATTCTAGAATCTTTAGTTAATGGTTTTCTGCTTATGCATGAAATAGATAAAATGCAAAAAAATAGAGAACAATAAAATACATTCACACACCATCCACAAAATAACATAAAGATTTGCTCTGGGAAACCCTTATGGGAGAAAACCCAACTAGAATGTGAGGTTGTTCTGCTCTCTTTTCTCTAGTATATAAATAATGCAAGTAAAAATGTGAAGGCACTCTCTATGGATTTACGTGAGACCTGTGGCCTGTTAGGCTGCTACATAACATTAACCCCCTCTGTTATGCTTTCCAGTTTCCCACTCCTAGTTGTTCTGCTCTCTTTTCTCTAGTATGTAAATAATGCAAGTACAAATGAGAAGGCACTCTCTATGGATTTACGTGATAACTATGGCCTGTTAGGCTGCTACATAACATTAAACCCCTCTATTATGCTCTCCAATTTCCCGCTCCTAGTTGTTTTGCTTTATTATGGAACAAAATACAATAGCATCATAATGGAACCCCTTCCCCTCCTAGTGACCCGACATTTAACATAGCTTGATAGCCATCTACGGGTAGGGTTTTGACTTCCTCAACCCTCAATTGTGATAAGGCTTAGGAATTTTAGAATCTTGTTGAAATTACAAACGCGACTAACCCCATATGCATGAGTAACGAGGGATGACGTGGCATCCTCTCGTACCATGGTGGTTAACATGGTAGATCAACTTGTGGGAGGCATAACATTTGCATACGAGCTTCGATTGATGTGATTTTTGCAATGTTGGAAAGGTCTCTATGTGTAGAAGAGGGTCATGGGGCCTAAGCTTTGTTGGGAAAGTTTCGACCCAAAAAAATGTTGTTTGATGCCTCAAAATGGCTCTCGAAGGTTTCAAACCCCAATTTTCCAAACTGGGACCTACCATTAAAATGACCCTGCAAGTTGATTCCTCCAATTTTTTCCACTCTGAAAGCATCGAGATAGATGACAAATAATATAATGATCCAATACATATTAGTAACAATTTTAAGAGCACCGATGCTTTTTAGTTTTGTGTGCGCATCGGTGCAGGTTACTTAATATCACACTAGTGTGTTTTACCAATACAAGCATTGAAAAAAAAACTTCCGCTAAAACCTCCTTCCACCCAATTTTTTTTAGTTACATGGAACATTTGTTAAAACCTCCTCTTTGAATAGTAGAGTTTTTTTTTTTAAATTTTGCCAAATCTTGTAATACTAAAAATCTTCGCAAAAACTTCTACTACAAGGTGCTCTCCTTGTAGTGATTCCATTTATTGATGATCTCTTGGATGAGTTTCATGATGCCAATTTTTTCACTAAATTGGACCTTCGCTTGGGGTACCACTAAATCTGGATGAAGGAGGTGGACATTCCTAAGATGGCCTTTCACTTACGTGAGGGATATTATGAGTTTTTAGTAATGATTTTTGGTCTTTTCAATGCCCCGTCCACCTTTGAAAGCCTCATGAACAAGATTTTTTGGTCATTCCTCAACAATTTTGTGCTTGTATTCTTTGATGCTATTTTAAACATGGGAAGCACATGTGGAGTATGTTGACAAATCCCTCCAACTACCATGGGATAAAAAGTTTTTCCTCAAATGCTCCAAATGTACGTTTGGCATTTTTGAAGTGGAATACTCGGGTCACGTAGTTAGTTAGGATGGGGTGCGAGTGGATCCCAAGAAAAATGAGGTCTTGGAGCAATGATGATGCAAGAGGGGCCCCCATTGTCATTTACTAGTGAACAATTGTGTGAATTTTTTTTTAGGACAGTCCAACTACGAGAAAGAAATGATGGTCATCCTTTGCATTGTTGATACTTGACACTTACATCTCATTGAAGGCGCTTCTAGATCAAGCCATACCATCAAAGTTTGAATATTTTTTGGAATAGAAGTTATTATCACTAGAGCAACACAAGTGGGTCATTAAGGTGCTAGGGTATGATTATGAGATCATATACAAGAAGGAAAAAGAAAATGCGGAGGTCGATGGTTTGTCTCGTAAATATGAAGAGGAAGGATCCTCTTTGTTTTATTCGTACTGATACTAGATTGGATTGAGAAGGTCCGAGAAGAATGGTTGGCTAATGACATGGTGGTTTAACTAATTCAATTAATTTAGGAGGACCCCAACCCCCCTATGGACTATACTAGGTAGCATAGTACATTTCAATATAAAGGGCATATTTTGTTGCTACATAATTATGCTTTAAAACAAAGGGTGTTAGAAAAATTGCATTCATCCCCTATAACAAGGCACACTAGCTTTCGAAAAACTGACGAAAGAGTTAAGCGCTCCTTCTTTTTGGAAGACATGAAAAAGGACATCCACACTTTTGTAGCTAAATGTGACCCTTGTCAAAGGAACAAGTGTAACAACCCCCAACTGAACTAAGGATCATTACTACGTGGAAAACACATAAAATTAATTTGTTTTGCTAACTAATTTCGTGTAGCTTACCAACTATGAATTACACACATATTTAACTATTGTTTGATATCATAATTAAATGTGTATACAACATGCTAAAAATGACATGAATGCAGTTTAAATAACTCAACACAACAACATATAAATCGTTCTCAAACATAGAGTTAATATACACAACAATTAAACTCATAATGCAACACAAAAATAAGATAAAACACTTATATTTTAAAAACGGTTTTGCAACCAGCTGCTTGGGATGAACATTCCACCTAACCATAGACTTGTTGTTCCAAATCTCAACAACGAGTAACCCCCAAGACAGGGCTAGCAATCCACAAAAGAGGGTGGTCTCTCATTGTCCACTCACAGCTTAGAAAATCCCACAACCCACTAGTATTCTCCTACAACTATCCCGATTTTCCACCAACTCTCTTCCTCTCGACCTAACCAACCCAAGGAATGTACCCCTTCATGGCTCTCAATTCATTGGGCATCCAATTTGTTTATCAGGGTCTCTCTAGCACATGTAACCAAGAATCTCACTACTGGGAAGGGAGTTCACTGCTAAAAAAATTACCAGGAAAAACAACAACAATCACTTGTTGTTATAGTGCAACTCACAAAGGAGTTCACTCTTCGGGTCTAACAACCTAGCTCTTCAGTATTCTGCTCCAAATACGCTCCATAATTCTCCCTCTATGGTTGCTCTAAGTCCAAGATCTTGTTTTTTGCTCTTTGCTTGTTGTTCATTCAAAAACATTGACTGTTTAAAACTACTGTAACTGCCCATACAAATTTTCCTCTCTTTGGATTTCTTGCTTGACTTACACTCTTCCCCAAATTGATTGTACTCAACCCCCATGCTTCCAATAACTATGGGATGTGACTTCTCACACCCACTCTCTTACATGCATTCAATGATTGGCTTTAGGAAAACTCGATTAAAGAATTACAAGGTTCATATACCAATAGTAATTTTAGGAAGTAGGTTGAATTAATAGATATGGGTACTTCCCCCTTGGACCCCTCTTAGACATTCTCTTAGACCCTACCCTCTCTCGTGAACTAATCAGCCCCCATCTTTGTCCATGTCCCCCAACAACTTACATCACATTTTATTTATTAAAATTCAGAAATACAACTCACATATACATCACTTAGCCATGGCCACATTTCATATCTACATTATGCATTACTTAAACTGGGGATTATAGTGGGAACACTACAACACAGGTGAAATAGTTAAGACTCATGAGGCACTATAGCCACTATCGATCGTAGCGAGTGCTTGGACCAACCTTTCCATGGATTTTATAGTGGACCTCTTGAATGCTGACAACAAATCAATCATCATGGTGGTAGTTGATCGTCTTTCTAAATTTCCTTTGTCTCCAGTGTTATACACAAACCTCTCTTAAGGACGAGGGCTCCTAGAAGCTAGCATCAAAGTTCCATGGAACCTATCAACCCATTGCAATATTTACCCAATGTTTCATGTGCCTTGTTGGAACAAGGTTGTGGGGCCAAATTGCTAAGTTCATACTAGTGCTCAAAAACTTGATGAAGAGGGTTCCATTTGGTTAGAGGGGCAGTACTGGGCACAAGAGAACACTGATTGCACTAATGCACAACTAGAGAAGCCCTAATATAGTGGAAGGATACACAACAAAATGATACCACCTGGGAACACTGCTCTTTCTTTTTTGAATTATCAATACAAGGGTATATTTTGCAGGCTCTATATCATTGCCTCACTTATTTTTTTTTTTGGAGTTTATATTTCTTGAGTAATTTCTCAATAATAATTGTTTCTATGGGTTAATTACATTACAATTGGCTACAACCGATTGAACTAGTCCTTGGGCTAAAGTAGTGAACATTATTATACTCAAAAGTAGCATTTTTTGAAATATGTAAGCATTTCCTATGATAAACTCAATTGTTATGCCCTCTCTACACAATAAATTGCTCAAATTTAGAATTCTGTGGATGACAAACATAAATAATCTTTCTCCATTTATAGTGGAGGCCAATATTATATTGGAACATTAAATAAAAAGCAACATATTAAGGGTTTTCAAGGGTTAAAAATCTAGAAAAAACACAAGAAGAAGAAATGTGGAGATCCTTAACATGAGGAAAGCAATCCACTTTGCAAGTCTCGATGCAAAACCTTGATTTTTCAAGAGAAAAAAGTGGCATGGCCCTCATAGCTACACTCGGGGTGAGGATCCAATGAGAACCCCCTCAACACCAACGAGGATTATTAAGGATGTATAACAATGGACAAATATACAGAGAATGAACAAAGGTGTCGCCAATGATCTCATCAGACACCCTCCATGAACTTAGAATTGTACTCATACTCGAACATTCCTTGCTCCTCCAATTCGTTGTTGCCTCATAAACCACAACGATATCCCCATAATCAAAACCCATGTTTTATCTATCAATCCACCTTTTATTCATCAAATCGCTCTTTTGAAATCTCTCATTCTCGTCAAAATCAAGCTCACACAAATACTCATTAAATTTCCTCACACTATTGACATCTTTGGCTCATTGCTTGGCATTGACAATGACCTCCTCTTTTTCTTCTTAAGGTGGATCTTCTCTACAATGTTCTTCTTCAAAGTAAGCAAACCTTGTCATCTTCTTCATCATCATCCTTGCCATTGGCCTCCATGAAAGCCCTCTTGGGCTCATCTCATCCCTCTGCATAACTCTTTAGGGCATTTCACTTTTAATTTTTTTATTCTAGGTAACAACTCCCGAGGAAAACCTCATTTCAAGGATGGTACCCAAGGTAAACCCTAGATTCTTCATTGGACAATGCTAGATCAACAACATGGCTTGAAGCCATTGCAACAATTTACTCATAATGAGCTCAAAATGTCATTAATGGGAATAGAACCTAGGTGGGGAGGATAACACTCCATCCCACAACCACACGAGCTAGACCTAACTGACCACTTTTACTTAGTTATAATAAAAAATCTTATAATTTATTATTGTTATTTTCTTAAAAAAAACCATCACACTGATTTCAAATTAACCAACTTGAAAGTGAGCGACTACTTATATTTGCCAATTACTTTTTCGAAGGTGGCAAAGTCTGTCATAACTTAGTTCTCAACCGACAGTGAGGATAACGATCATTGGATGCCATCTATTAATGTGCACTGACTCATCATTGCTATTCAAGGAAAACCACATCGTCCGAAATGACCTACTGGTGGTTTGTAAGGGGGGAGACTTCCACACTTGCCAGATGCCTTTGGGTCTTTGGTTGTTAACCTATTTTCTTATGTTTGAGGAAGACGAGCTCTTAGCCAATTAGACACAATTTTAGGTCTTAATTTAAGGTCAAAAGCGATCTCAGCATAAATAATCCACAAGAAAACCAATTTTACTTGTGGCTATGGCCTATGCTACGTCCATTGAGGTCATGTGATTTCTAATAGCATCTAGCCTTAATACCATAAATGAAACCAAATAGTACCTGGTCCCAGGGGTTAAATTTGATGGGTACTCCTACCCATCAAGCAAATTTCTTATGACAAGTTTCTTTTTAAAACTACCCTTCACATGACATTGATATTTATAGTTGTCTGTCAATTAACTATTATGTATTATATTTGTTTTTGTTAATTTTTATTATGAATACTAAACAAATTAAACATGCATAAATCAAACACATTTCCATCTAAAGGTTTTGAGGTTTTATAATCTTCATCCTATTTACTACAAATAAACAAGCAATCAAAACTATTCATTCTAATGAAACATCACTCATTGAAAACAATAATACACAATGCACATGATTTCTTACCTTGTAGAAGCCTAAAATTAGAAGTATCGGAGCACCTGGGAGGAACCTCATCTTTGTGAGTTATAAGAGATTATGTGATGATCAAATACAAAAGAAATGATGCCCGATTTAGCATGGCCACAGACCACCTACAGAAAGAATCACGATCCGATCTATTCCATTGATTGTTATAGTCATGCTATTTCGAAGAATTTTTTAAGAATAAAACTAGGCTTTCACAATCTCAATAAAACAAACAGCCTTAATGCAGGGCTCTTAGAAATAATGTCATTGTTCACACATTCTAAAATTTAAATCCACCCACCACAATTAATTAAAACAAAAAATAATAATTAAAATTCATTGTAATTCATAAATGTGCTAAACAAGACTATGTGACACAATGCACAATAATCAATAAAAAGTCTCTCTCTCTCTCTCTCTCACACACACACACACACACACACACACATAAGAGCCAATAACAATGGTTCATGCTGATCTAGACCTGTTATAAAACCCAACCTGAAGCAAAGGAGGCATCCTCATCATCTCTTTGCATGCAAGTGCTTGAACTCTACCACAATCAATGGACTCTTCTCGTACACTGCAAGCCCATCTCTCCATCTGTTACTTGCAAGTTGCACCTATCAAACTATTTGGAATGACTAACAAGGGGAACTCAGATTGATACTCATATAGGAATGCGATCTTGGAATCTACCGAGGGAATACTTTCACCTGTCTGATTGGCTTGCCTCTTTCGGTGCGGGGCAACACTTATTTAAATACAACTAATTGGGTTTTACTGGCCAATAATGAGTGCTCTCATTGGAACCAACAAACATTAAATCCAAGAGGGATCTCTCTCTCTCTCTCTCTCTCTCTCTCTCTCTCTATATATATATATATATATATATATATATATACGGCTTGGGATCAACGACATTGATCATTTCGAATCAAAGCAAAGTCTTGAGTAATGTGAAATCTTAGCTTCGAAACGCGGTTCTTCTAAAGTCAAGATTTCACATTTCTCAAGGCTCCACTTTGATCCGAAATGATCAAAGTCGTTGATCCCAAACACTTCACATAAAAGCCATTGATTAAAATCAACTTAATCAACGACTTTGATCATTTTGAAGCCAAAAAATTTCATGTTTCCCAAGGCTCTGCTTTGGTTCGAAATGATCAAAGTCATTAACCAATGGGTTTGATCATTTCAAACCAAAGCGGAGCCTTGGGAAATATGAAATCTTGGCTCCGAAATGCTCTACTTTGATTTGAAATGACCAAAGTAAAGCCTAAAAAAACGTGAAATTTTGGCTTCAAAAAACTGTTTTTTGGAGCCAAGATTTTACATTTCTTGAGGCTATGATCCGAAATGATCAAAGCTGTTGATCACAAACACTTTACATAAAGCTATTGTTATTCCAAAATTAATACACACACACATTTTTTCAAGGTTACAAAGTTCGGGAAAACCCCCATTACTTCCCCTCATTTCGAGGATGGTACCTAGGGTAAACCCTAAAATCTTTAGGGCACAGGTCTAGTCAACAATAGGGTTTCGAGCCACATTAAACCTGAGTAGGGAGGATAAGAACATTCCTCCCAACCACTCAAATTAAAACCTGGTCAACAATAAGGCTCGAAGCCATTAAAGTTACATGAAGAGGATAACAACATTCCTCCCAACCACTTAAGCTAAACCTAATCAACAATATATATTATAGATATATTTATATATAAAGATACCAATTATTTTTTAATTTACTTGTATTTTGAAAATTAATTAAATGTGTACAATCAAGTGTTGTTTTTAACTTGTATGATATATTTACCAATCACTTATCTTTGAAAATTAATTAAATGTGTACAATCAAGTGTTGATTTTAACTTGTATGATATATTTACCAATCACTTATCGACACGTACTCTTTTCTATATTTGATGTCTTATATCCTATTAAAAAAATGCTCATGTCTTATATCCTATTAAAAATATGCTCATCGTATTCGGATATTAGATGTGCATCAACCCCGTTCCCAAAACGCAAAAACTGAAGCTTCTGGAACGAACCCCAGGTTTCAAAAGGGTCTTTCGAACCCTTCAAACCCTCGCGAACGAAGTGAGCTGGATTACATCAAGCGTGTTCTCTGCATATCCTTTGTATCCGCTCTTGTTTAAGTAGCTGTCTCTGCGTATATCCTACCGGAACCGAGTTTTGCAGGTGAGTGCCGTCGATTTCCGTGTCGTTTCAGCTCTCAATTTTGATAAAGTTAATCTTAGACTGAAACACATTCTTCTAAAGTTTCGATTGAATTTGCAAATATTTTTCAGTGTAAAAAATGAAGAATAGAAACCCGAGTTATAGCCCTCCGCCGAGGAGGGGGCATTACCGTAGAAGAAGCCCTAGCCCTAGTCCGAGGGGTCGTTACGGTGGTCGGTCGAGGGCCGGTCCAACAAGCCTGCTGGTTCGCAATGTCCGTCGGGATTGCAGGTATTTTTTTTCTTGAAAATTCCACTCGTTTAAGGACTGCAAAATTTAAAGTAGGTTTTAAGGTAAATCGTGCCAATTTGTTATCAACAGATTGTAAATTTGCCTATTTGTCGTAATAGACTGTAAAATTTAACAAGTTTTAAAGGTAAATTGGGCCAATTTGTTCTTAACAGGCAGTAAGATGGTCAGTTTTTGAACCTCTTTTGAAAAATATTTGACATCCGGAAATGAAGATCGGCTCTATGCCAATATTTCTGTCAGAGATGTACAAACATCATAGATTTAGAAGAGTTTTGTAATTGACAAGTTATACATATTTATTTTTCCTTTAATTATTGGCTGGTAGACAACATTGATAGGCTGTTATAGTTTCTTTGCATGGTTAAATTCAATTATTTTTTATTTGCCTTAATCTTTTGCTTATAAAGTTTGTCAAAATGCTAAATGATTGTTTGCCCTTAATATTGTACTTAAGTATGTGATAATGCGATATTGCTTTAGGTGCAGAGATGATTCAATATGTTAAAAATATGTTTCAATGCTTTTTAAATTTCGGGACTGCCTTGAGAAACATGCCGGAGCGGCTACATCGAACGGAGCAGTTTTCTTTAATTTTTAGGATTCTGGTAAAATTACCTGGGATTTGCATTTGTCCTCACTCCTTCGAGGCTCTTGCCATTCAGACGGGTCGGACTGTAAGAAAAAATCCCGGGTTTAATGTTTTGAGAGGTTATCAGTGAATTAAGTTCTCATTGACATTTCTTTTAGGAAACAATTGGATGGTGATAGCACTTATGGCTAGAGTCTTTACTAAGTCTACTATTTTGAATTTAGATAGCAAAATTAGGACTTATGCAAAAGTTAATTAGGACTTTAGTTACAGGGGATTTGTGAGGTGGGTGTAAGTGGGGTGTTGTTATTTGTTTCCACCAGGGTTTAAATCTTAAGAAGTAATATGTTTGCCCTTGCAAGTATGCTGATCTGCCTTGGCCAAGTGGGTTGTTTAATAGCAGAAGCTGTCAAAGCTGGAAAGTTGGGCTGGGTTGTCGCATGCCGGAAAATGTAGGACAATGTCACAGCTTGTGATATGGGTTGGATGCTTGGCACATTAAGAATCTTGAGAACGGTTGGGTTGTCACATGCCGGAAAATGTAAGGCAACGTCACAGCTTGTGATGGGGGTTGGATGCTCGGCACATTAAGAATCTCGAGAACGTTATGACAAAGCTATTGTTAGGATAAATCATGAAAAACATAGGACTTCACTAACTATGATTTTGATATAGTCATGACAAAGCTATTGATATGAGATATGTGAGTTCTTTTACCGAAATACAGCAAAATAACTCAATTTTTAATAAGAGAAAGCATAAGGTACGTGGGCTATTTGTGTAGAAACTGCCACAGGTTTTCTTTGTATTAAAAAACTTCTTTTTTGGGATAAAAATGCAAGAAAGTTATGTAGGAAATTAATTATTTTTTTTAATTTTCATCCACAATTTAAGCACATGGCAAAAAAATATTTATATTTGTTTTCTACTCAGCATGCATCTGCTTTAAGTTGGTATATCTTTGGCTTGTATATTTTGATACCATACTTCCATCTGCTGGTTTAGTGTAGTTTATGAATTAGTTTCAGAGTCTTATCAGATTTAGTGTTGGAGTCGTTTCAGAACGTGGGCTAGTATCTTTTGATACCACACTTCATTTTTGGTTTGTGTAGTATATAAATTTGGTTTGTGTGGTATATGAATTAAGTTTAAGATATTTATTAGATCTAGTTTTGGAGTTGCCTCATCTATGGGTGATATTAGAAGGGATCGATTTCTATTGTTTTGACCAAAGATACTGGATTTATTTTGAAGCTCCTTGAGAGTTTCTATGCTGCTAATGTACTAATTCTTGCAAATTTCTTGTCTGTTGAACCATGTGTATGTCTTTGAAACAAATCATTAATTTATGTTTTAGTGACAATAAGTGTATGTCTAGGTATTTTAATTGATTTTCTTGATCTAATTATAAAGGGCTTTAAAAATAGTTTTAAATATGTCTATTTACTGTTATCTCTCTGTTTATAAGTTGGGCATTGTATCTTTTAATACTGTCGCCTTTTTTTTGCAGGCCGGATGACCTTCGAGGCCCATTTAGGGAGTTTGGGCCTATCAAAGACATTTATCTCCCGAGAGACTTTCATTCAGGGTATGTTTACATCACGGATGCTTGTTCTCTATTATATGATTTCTCATGTTATTATAGAGGGTGANGGCCGGATGACCTTCGAGGCCCATTTAGGGAGTTTGGGCCTATCAAAGACATTTATCTCCCGAGAGACTTTCATTCAGGGTATGTTTACATCACGGATGCTTGTTCTCTATTATATGATTTCTCATGTTATTATAGAGGGTGACATTCAGTGCTAGAAAGTATATGTTTACAAAATTTATAGTGGAGTCGAGATCAAGTTTCCTATTACTGTGTTAGAAATTCAAGTCTATGTTATATATGAAGTGAATCCATGTTAGTTCACACGATTAGAATCTATCAACTAAATATTACGTATAATATGGAAAGATTTGGGATATACGACTGTGATGTGTTGGTATTTATTCTTAGTTGATTGATGGTTTTTAATTTATAATGAAGCATTAGCAAGCAAAGATGTGCAGCTTTTTTGGGTCATAAAAAAACTCCATAAACTTCCTCTGCATGTTGTTTAACAAGTTGACTTCTGTAAGGTTGTAGAGCAAGGCTTATCTTAGTTTTATTCAAGAGAAGACTGTTGAATGAAGATAACTGGTGGTGAGAAGAGAAGAATAGAAGAGAAGAGAAGA
>ML780399.1:159475-170387 GCA_009831015.1 Picea engelmannii
TAGATTTCTAGTTTACATAACTTTACAATCTTAAGATCAGAGTTCTATTGTACTGCCACTGTCTATTGTTGTTTTGTACCTCAGATCTATAGGAGTTTTTAAAAAGAGACTGCTACTTTATTCTTACCCTAAAATCTAACAATTTTGTGTGCATTCACTATGGGGAGAAGTGATCCAATCGAACTCTTGTGATAACATCCTCCTTGTAGTTTCAGTTTCAAGATCTAAGCATACAAGAAACATTTCATCAAATTCTTTTTGAACAAGACATAAACTATCAAGTTGTACCTTATTGCCTTATTTTTTAGTGTTTTTTTTTTTTTTTTTTTAAATTAAATTTTCTGGTTTGTAATATGACGAGGAACCTCTAATCCTAATATATTGGATGAAATCTTAAACCTAATATATTAGATGAAATCCCAATATCTAAGATTTCATTAGATGAAATCCCAATATCTAGGATTTCATTAGATGAAATCCCAATATCTAGTGTTTTAGAGAAACAAATGAACCTCTTCAACCTAAGTTATAAGTTATTATAGATACCTAAGTTATAAGTTATTATAGATATTTCTTGTCTTCCAAGTATGTAAATCTTTAAATTCTGGCTATTAATATGTAAAAACCATGCCTCTAGTTATTAAGTTGTATTATTGTAATTTGGTAAATCTATTTATCCAATTTTCCAAGTATACTTGACTCAACATCTTGTTCATAAGAAGTAATGACACATATACTACATGCCATGATTATGTCAGATATAAAATAAGCCATTGCTTTGACTATTTTTAATGTCTACTTGTCGGTAAGAGTGTACCTAAGTTCCCAATCCTAACGAACTGCTCTCATGCGTTGTCTTAGGAAAGTTATTTACCTTTCTCATCCTCTTTTTTAAAACATCAACAATGATTGCAAAAACATATATGATGAAATATTTATTATACTTGAGGTTGACTAGAATTGGTGTAGATCATATCTCATACGTAGTATCTCTGGAATATTGGATACTCTTTATAGTCCAATAAAATTCTATTCTTTAGTATCTTTGGAATATTGGATATTTTTTTATAGTTTAATAGAATTTTATTTTTTATTTTTATTAGTCCGTGTTAAAAGTTTAAAGGTTTGAGACTATAGAAATGAGTTGCCTTTTGATTCTATATTAGTTTATTGTTGACTTCAAATTTATGTGCTATATCCAATGTGTAACATAAAAAATTAATATATGTATATTTTTTANATATATATATATATATTTAAAATTTAATTCGCTGATATCTTTGAAGTGTTATTGCTTATACAATTAATGGATTTGATTTCACAGTTTGACAAGGAAGGGAGGGAGCACGTTGCTTGCGTGTTATAAATGTGGTGGATATGATGATGTTAAATAATTTGGATATGATATCGTTAAATAATTCGAACCCTGGTGTGTACGATGAACGGAGCTCCGAATAACTCTTCGGACGCCCGCTGAATAGTCCCAAGAACAAGGATGGGACCATCATCCGCCATACTTCCGACTACGCATTCCTCGTCTCCACTCTGTCATCATTAATTAATCTTCTCCTCAAAGGACTTAACCATTCGCCTCGTGCCAACCCCGCTAACACGTCCCTGATTGTTGGCTTCCTATGGATACATTGACTAGACAATAATTAATCTTATCAAAAATATCAATCAATAATTAAATAAAATTTTATATTTAAAATTAATTTATAATATTTAATTTAATATAGAATGTTTTTTTATAACTTTAATATATTTATAAAAAAATATTACATTATAATTTAATTAAAATTATTTGATAATAAAGTAATTATAATTTATTAAGAATAAAAATTGATAATAAATATCAAATTTATTTGATAATTTGATAATAAACATTAATGTTATTTTTTTTTATATGTATTATTTAATTATTAATTTTTGACAAAAACTATTCATTATTTGTGTATTTAGTTATATTAAGTTTCACTGTTCAACATGTATTTCCTAATGCCATACAACCCTTATTGAGTAAGATGTTAATAGGATTTTATAATGGATGCATATTTTGCAATAAATCTCTTCACAAAGTTGATTTTTCCAAAAAAAATTGTACACCCTTTTTGGTCACATGAAAAAATTTCCAAAAAAAATTGTACACTCTTTTTGGTCACATAAAGAAATAAATGATATCTTTAATCCTATACCTTTTTTCGGTCACATGAAGGAATAAATGATATCTTTAATCCCTATGGTTTATGAATGCTTTTTCTTTAGACATAATATATCCCAACAATTTTATTTAGTTTCTCTGAAGATAGTTTTTTTTTCAGATTCATAAAAATTCAAAATTTCGTGTCCAAAAGATCCTTGACAAGTGTATGAAATGGTTTTCCATGTGCTTTAAAAAAATCTTATCACATAAGAAAACCATTATGATCTTACCTAGCATGATCCATGACTCTCTAAAATGCTGATCTATCATTCACCAACCAATATGTTTTTTTAAACAACGTTAAGAGAACACAACTATGCCTATCTTTTCATGTCGCCAAAATTTGATGGTATCTATAAAATCCACAAAGCAAAGACACGACAACATTTTAGAGGCAATGACTTGTTGCAACATTTGATCTATTCTTGGGAAGGGATAGTTATATAGGTAACTTTAAAATCCACAAAGCAAAGACACGACAACATTTTAGAGGCAATGACTTGTTGCAACATTTGATCTATTCTTGGGAAGGGATAGTTATATAGGTAACGTGCCCCAGTATGAACTACAAATAAAACCATTAGTTAGTTTTATGTGTATTTTTAATTTTAGAAATCTAGGTTTATTTTTAGACTACCACTCTGAAAAAGAAGGAAAATAATAAAGGCATCTATCACTCATTTAGAGGAGATTGTTCAATTTGTAAATCCTTTAACCTCACATTATTATTATTATTTTTTAATAAATCTCTTAACATTATAACTTAACTCATATAAAAATAAATAAATCTGTAAACATTATAACTTATCTCATATATTCTTAAGCTAACATTATACTATGTCTTATTTACTTTTAATTCAATGTTATGATGCCCCGAGTCATTTCTTATCAAAATATATTTTTCTAAAATTAATGAATTCAATTTCTCGATGTCATTGATGTTGTGGATGCTGTTAATATTGTCTTTTCTTGTTCATCACTCCAACAGGTAAAATATGTTTGCCAAAAACTATTAATATAATCTTATATTTTATCTTCCAATTTGTTTTTGATTCCATTTTATGTTTACTGATATCACCTATTGATGTCTGATATCATCACTCCAACAAGTAAAATATGTTTGCCAAAAACTATTAATATAATCTTATATTTTATCTTCCAATTTGTTTTTGATTCCATTTTATGTTTACGGATATCACCTATTGATGTCTATTTATGTGAATGCAAGTGTTTTTTCACTACATGAATAATTCCCATTACTCCAAGTAGAATTGTAAGTAGGATTGTTTCATTTTTACAAATCAATTGAGACACTCCTAGCTTAAATAGTTCTTAACATGCTTACTTCAAACTTTTCTCTCTACACAGTCCCATATGTCTAGTTATTCGTATGTCCCATATGTCTAGTTATTCGTATGTAGTTCCTCGAGGCTTATTTTGTATTGTTAACATTATTACCTTCATCATTTCATGTCAATGTTATTACCTTCTTCATGTCATGCATATCTTATGTTTTACTATAATGTCGATGCTATTACATGTGTTTTGTCATGTTAGTGTTATTAATTTGTTATTTCATGCCTATTGTATGAAATTGGTGATATGCAACTTGTTCAATAGGAACACAACATTGGCCTTACTATTGTTGACGATCAAATGGTGACTCTATTTGGTTATTTATGTTCAACTTGTTTTTCACTTGGCATTACTAGTGGTTCTTATTTTGTATTGTTGGTCAAAATCATTAGGTGAGTGCAAGCTAATGATGGTCTCTCATGACATGTTAGTAGCAATGCAAATATGGAAAAACAAAAATATGTTGACTTGGAGGGATGGTTCGAGGTAATTTTACAACTAATTTAAATATGGTGTAAGAAGATGAAATGTAGGGTTCAAATCCAGAGGGGGGTAGGGTATGTATACCTCTGTAGACTTTACCAGTGAAATTGCTGGGCGGAGGGGGTCCCTTGTCCCACAGACAAGGGGGTTTCATACACCAATTTGGTGTCTGGCTTGGCCATGACCTTAAAAACAGATTATTATTATTATTAAGAAGAAGAAATGTAGGAAATCAAATTAAATTCTAAAATATATAATTTTTATCAATAGGAATCTTGCACGACTATGTGAAATTTGGGTTTTTCTAATAGTGGTATGTTACTTTTCCTACAAAATATAATGCATATATGCCTATTAGTGCATGTGTTGAGTACCTAAATGATGGAATTTCCTTAAAATAATTTGTAAAGTTGTAGATAACACTTTGTTCTTGTGCATGACTATTTTTTAAAATTATGAAAGTAATCATAGCCTTGAAATTACGAGGTCAAGCATGAGTGTAGTGTTTGAGGTTCTTAACATAACCAAACATTTTTCTTTTTAGATTGTAGATATTTGTTTGTACTAGTGAAACACATATTTTTTAAAAAATAGGTAAGGTGCTAAAAAGTTATAGCAAGACGTCTGTATTTTAAGATTTTCATATATTAAAGACAAAAATAAATTAAAAATAACAAAGAATATTATTTGAAAATAATCTTATATTTGGAATATGCATAGTTGGATATACATGTGTGGGTCACAGGGGGATGGGAGGCCCACTGTGTGGGGGTTGGGGGGCAATTCCCTCAGATTTTTTTTGGTGTTTTTTGCATCTGCTTTTTGGCGGTTTTTCGACACATGGTTTTTGCCAATGGTTTTCTAATTCTGGTTAAGGAATTAGAGTTGTTGATTAATATGAGTTAATGGATTAGGGGTTTTGGATGCAATGAGATCCTATATATGTATTGTATTGTAAAAAATGAAGATACGATGAATAAAAGATTAGAGGTGCGACTCTAAACAGGTTGTTGGTTTTCTCGGTTTGGGTTTTCAAGGTAAAAATCTTTGTGTAATGTGTGCGTGCCATTGTATATTTTCTGTTTTTATTCATAAGGCCATAAATCCATTAGAGAGGATGGATGTGGTGGTATAATCTTGGAGGTCCATTTTGTTGTGCAAAACATACTAAGGGCACCAAAAATCCCTCGTAGAGGCCCAAAACATATTAATGACACCAAAAATACCTCTAGAGAACAAAGATCCTTTAGAGAGGATATATGTTGTGGTTCGAGGCCTTGTTCAAGGCCATTAAGCTCTAGAATGTTTATTTAGCGCATAAGGTCCTTGTTTTCCTCCCCTATCCATGGTTGGGGTCCTTAGAGCCATTCTTGTTGTGCAAAACATACTAATGGTACCCATATTCCTAGTTGATGTCCTTGTTCACGACCATTGGACATAAGAATGCTTCATTTAAGGCAAGAGGCTGTTGTTTTCCTCCCTTGACAATGGTAGGGGCCTTGATACCCATTTTTATTGTGCAAAACATACCAATTGTGCCCATATTCCTAGTTGGAGGCCTTATTGATGGCCATTGAGCATGAGACAACTTCATTTAAGGCACAAGGCCCTTATTTTCCTCCCTCAACCATGGTTGGGGTCTTAATACCCATTCTTATTTTGAAAAACATACTAATGGTGCACCCATATTCCTAATTGGAGGCCTTGTTCATGGACATTGAGTAATGAGAAATGTCCTTGTTTTCCTCACCTGACTATCGTATAGGCCTTGACTTCCATATGTGTTGGAAAAAAACTCCTAATGATATCCATATCCCACATAGAGGCCATATATCCCGTATAGAGGATATGTGTAGTGGTTTGAGGCTTTGTTCATGGGCATTGAGCTTGAGAAGCTTCATTTTGTGCCTAAAGCCCTTGTTTTACTCCCTTGGTCATGGTATAGGTCCCAAAACCCAATTTTATTGTGCAAAACATACTATTGGTGCCAAAGATCCCCAACAGAGGCCCAACACATACTAATGGTGTCAAAGATCTCCTTGGAATCCAAAGATTTCTCAGAGAGGAAATGTGTGGTGGTTTGAGGCCTTGTTCATGACCATTGATCTTGAGAAGATTTTTTTTGGGCTTAAAGCCCTTATTTTCCTTTCCTAGCCATGGTATGTGCTTTGACCATGCTAAAGACATTGATACCATATCCTAGTGTGAAAATCCTACTGATGTCACCCATATTTGTAATCAAAGGTTGGAAATTGCACATAGAAGCCCTATGTGGTGATCTCTTTTGTGTTAGAGGCTAAGGATTAAGGTTGATAGGGTTATGGATGATTTTGGTTAAAGGTTTGTAGTATTAAGGTGAAAATTTTGGTAGGCTATAGGGTATTATCTTTTGTAAAAGGAATGTGCACATGTTCTACAATGCATGTAAATTCCTTTTAGATAAAAACAAACATGGCATAAATCATAACCTCAAACTCTAAAAAATTCGAGGTTATTTGTAGGTTAATAGACATCTTCTACGAAAAACAACTATTACAAACATTTTTTTATGATTTTTGTGTGATTGGAAGGAAAATGTTGTCTATTTCTCGTTGTTAACTCTTGTGAACATGGGGAATAGACTCATCGATTAAGACACTCTGAATAATTTTTCTTTCTTTCTTTAATTTGAAGAGTTTAAGAAATATAAAAAAAACAAATGGAGAGTTAAAACTACCTCAAATGAATGGAAGAGACAATAAATGGTGGCATTGGAAATGTCCCTATCCTCATGGTAGTCAGATGCACAAATTTTCTCCTCGAATCGTGCCTTCTTCTCCTTGAAAGGTGCAATGCGATTTATAATACAAATACAATCCACTAGTGTATTATTTTTTAATTAATACACATAAGAATGTGCTTGTGTTCCTAAAAATGTGCACACATTCTTTGAAGTCATGAATTGGTAGTGTAGTTGGCAGGTGTATGAAAAGAAATCCGTGTGTGTTTCAAGAACATGCTCTTGTGTGAGCGCGTTCTTAGGCATCCCATTACTACTATTTTGACCATCAACTTCATATGAGGGCCCCTCTCACTAGTTCAACTCATCACTACAAATTACAAAATAAATGAAACCTCACAACAAAAGGTTGTGAGGTTGTGCAAAAGGCCGGTGGTGATAAGTTGGATGAACGATACAAGCATAAGACACAAAGCACTATTTCCACTCGAAGTTTCCCACATACTGCAACTATCTTTCCCAAATTGTTCCACATCCTTCAGGGCACACTTAAGAAGGTCAATAAGTTTAAAATCAATAGGAAGGGAAAGTACCAAACATATATGCACTATTTGTTATTGTGCGTCTAATTTCTATTACTCTTAGTATTTGAAATTGTTGGATCTTATTTTTGGGTTGTAAAAACTTATATTATTGAATTTAAAGTTTTTATAAAGTTGCAGTCAAGCCAGAAAATGAATTGGTGTATGAGGATTCCCTTCGCGCAACAATTTGACTACTAAAGTCAAGTCTATGGAGGTGTACATACCCTACCCCCCTTTAGATTTGAACCCATGACCTCGGAGGAGGAAACACATGTTCTTAACCATTAGGCCCACTCAAATTGTATCAAGTTTAATGTAATGATCACAAATAACATTGTGAATTTAATATTTACTATAACTTTGGATGGATATTGCAGCGATTGCCTATACAAAATTGACGTACTTTATGACATGAATGAATTAATTAATTTAAAAAAAAAGAATATTTTAAATTTATAACTTGTAAAAACTTTACTTATTTTTCACTAAGCTCTAACTCTGGGTATTGAAAATTCTATAGGAATTCAAGTCACAGGTGACTCAAATCTATTTTTTCATTCAAAACAAACAAGAAATAACCATACTAGACAAACTTGTGAACTACAAACTTGTGAACTACAAAGTCCTGTTTCCAATAGGGACTAAACCAACATAAAGGAAATTGAAATGAGGAGAGGCAAGGAAGCTATTCCTGTTATAACCGAGAGTGTAAAGAGAAAACTTGGTTTCTGTTAGAGTGAATCGAATAGGGACCAATACATAACTGGAGATGCCCACTAGGCATCACCGATAGGAGGTCGCATCACCATCCAAATGAATTCACTGGGAAATGAACCATATCTTACCATCTTCAGTGAAACAAGCCTGAACCTGAGCCATTATACCTCTCGGATTTTTTTCGCATGCATCCAAGTAGAGGTCCATGTGAATGCGATTAATTTGCATGGAAACTTGGATTAATTAATGCTTCCATTTATGGTGTTAACTTCTCGATTTGATGACAGATTATACTTCCACTTGGGGTTCCAAAGTCCCCCACTTGTCCAAAAACTCTCACATTAAACCATGTCCATGCAAATTAAGGAGGTGGTATGACCCTTTTGTCTCCATTTATTGTTCTTCTTCCATAAGTATGCCTTCTTTTTCCCATCTATCAGCTTGAGAATTATGTTCTCGCTTGATATGATGTATAGAGTGTTTCTTCGAATTCCTTTAGGAGTGATGTTGAGCGAAATATGATACTTGTGATGATGTTGCTATCAGAACTCTTCCTTTTTATTATGGATATGATCACCATCATTGAATCCTCTAAAATGAAGATCTTAGAAAGCCCCAAATCCTTAGCTAATCTAAGACCTATCCAAAGAGCATATGACTCGACGATATTATTCAAGACATTGCTAAGTCCTCAAACATAAAGAATCACTGTATTTCCTCCTGGATCAAGAATAATTCCCCCACACTTGCTACCCCTATTCACAATTAAAATTATTATTCACAATATATGTTTTCAATATTATTTAAAAAATTTAAAATATATTCTAAAAAATAAATCCATATAAAAAATATAATGAATTAATATTTAACCAATTAAATTATATGCATATGGAATATTTAATTTAACAAATTATAATTCATAAATAAAAATTCATCACAGTGAAATGTTAATCTATCCCTTCTTTAACATATAACCTTAATTGAATGCAATACTGCATAATATTTGCTTAACATTACAATGCGTTATAGCTATTTTCATGTTTCTTCGTTTTTAATGTAATTTCTATAATATTTAGACATGTGATTTTTGTAAGTTTCACTATTCCTATTTTTAAAAGTGAAGATAAAAATAGCTCCTTAAAATTATATTATGTCTATTATGACGATTACTCTGTCAACTATGTTGTGTTATATTATTAAAAAAAAATTATATTATGAGAATTAAAAAGTTATATAAAAAAAATAAAAAGTAAAGTTAGATTTAGATTATATCATTTTATTATGTACTTAATTATTTTTAGGATTATTAAATGGAGTAATGTTGAAATAATAAAATTAATCTCTCTTATTGTTTTATTGATTTTAGGAAAGCCTTTGACATTGTGCCTAAAAATAACCTATGTAAGAGATTAGAAGATCTAAAAATTCATGTTGAGTTGATGTTGTTGTAATAAGGTTGTACAAGAAAGTAATTGCTAAGTTAAGAAATAATGAGAGTTGGTATAAATAAATTAATTGTAATATAGGGATAATTAAGCAAGGTTGTCCTTTGTCCCCTACCTTCTTTGGCTTTTACATTAACAAATTAGAGGCATGTTTGGAAGAATCGGGTTGTTCTAGCACTACTTTGGTAGGAATAGTCATCATCCTTTTTCTTCATGTTCATGATATTGTTCTTTTTGTGAGAAGAACCTCCGATCTTGACATGTAACTAAGAATTCTCAAAGATCTCTAGCTTTGGCATGCTAGTAAACATTGATAAGACAAAGGTTATTGACCATTAATTCTAAGAAGATGGCTTACCCTAATTTTGTATATGACAATAACAACTTGGAGGAAGTTAATTCATACAAGTGTCTTGGAGTTTACCTTCATCACAAGATCAACTAGAACTTTTTATTTTTCTAAGGAAAATTTGGAGGGGAAACCCAAGGGATGCTTTCGTGCATTTGTTAATAAAATCCCTAGTAAATCCATTGGTGTGGACTAATGTGCCTAACCTAGAGGGATTCACACTAGGCTCCTATTAGTATGTGTCTAGATAAATGACCAACAACATTATCAACTAGTTGCTGTCACCCCTTAAGGAAATCCAAGTGATTATTTCTCATATTCGTGAATGACATCCATATAAACACGTATATGTATAATAGTGCAACTAACCTAGGGGGATTCAAACTAGGCACTTGTTGGTATGCAACTAACCTAGGGGGATTCAAACTAGGCACTTGTTGGCATGCAAATATCCAAATGACTAACAACATTTTCAACGATTAGTTGAGCTGACTTGTTGGGCTACAAGATCAACTATAACTATAGTGTTGAGAAGCTAATTAATGGAGAATGGAAAGCTTATCTTGGACTTGAGAATAACTATAACAAAGTTACCGACTTAACGAGAACTGTGACCTCAAAACAAGAACTCTGGCCCAAAAAACCCATATTTTTGTATAAAAAACATGAAAATCAACCCTCAAATCAAAAAGTGGTGCTATCGGTAACACCATTTTTTCAAACGGGGTCAAAATTACAATATTTTTCAAGCACGACCTTCAAAACTCATATAGTAGCTCAGAAAAACCTTAAAATTAACACCTAAATAAAAAAGTGACGCTATCAAAAGATTTTTTTTTTTTTTAAACGTTAAAATTATGGCTCATTATGACCTAATTGAAACCGTGGTTTTGACAATAGATCCCTATGCAAAAAAAACGACAATAGATCCGTATGCAAAAAAAAAAAACCCAAAATTGGATACAAAATGGTCACTTTACATTGAAAAATAAATAAATAAAAATAAGAAAATCTTCACAATTTTTTTTAATGAAGAAAAAAACACATTTAAAAAAA